>JAVJIF010016179.1:0-83669 GCA_038442645.1 Agave tequilana | reverse complement strand
AAAAGTTATGTCCACACTTGATGTAACTGGTTATGCCTTTGCTATAATTGATCCTAAACCAGAGAAGAAAAGGAATTACAAACTGGAAAAAAGCCAACAAAATCTGTAAACACATCATTCTTAGCACACTTAGTAATGCACTGTTTGATGTTTACTGTCCTTATAAAACTGCAATTGAATTTGGAAAAGTCTTAATAAGAAATACATTCTTGAAGATGCTGGAACTCAAAAATTTGCTATTGAAATTTTTTTGAATTTTGTCATGTCTGATGAAAAAGATATTTCCTCTCAAATTCATGAATACCATGTTCTAATTGATGATCTTAAAAATGAAAATATCACCCTACCCGAAGCCTTTGTTGCTGGAGCCCTAATTGAAAAATTACCGGACTCATGGAAAGATTATAAGAAAGAACTAAAGCATAAAAGAAACAAATGAACCTTGATGATGTAATAATTCACATTAGAATTGAAGAGAAAAATAAGAAAGAGAGAAAACTGAAAGGGCCAAGGAGCTTACTTCCAAGGCAAATCTAGTTGAAAGCAAGCCTTCTAAACTAAAGAACATTTTCATTAGCCAAACTTCAAATCAAATCAGAACCCTAAGATGAAAAGAAATCCTAACTCTACTTTCAAGAAGAAAGGAAACTGTTTCATGTATGGCAAACCCAGACACTACTCAGCACAGTGTAGATTCTGGAAGACTGGTGAGGCTCCATCCAAACCACAAGTTAGCCTGGTTGAGAGTGACATTATTGCTGCTGTAATCTTTGAAGTTAACATGGTTGCACATAATAAGAATTGGGTGATTGATTCCGGGGCAACCCGACATATATGTACCGACAGAGGAGCTTTCTCTTCTTACTCCTCTGTTGATGATGGTGAACAAGTGTTCATGGGCGATTCGAGGCCCTCACCCGTTGTGGGTAAGGGAAAGGTACTTCTCAAGCTCACTTCAGGGAAGATCCTTTCTCTTACAGATGTGCTTCATGCTCCTGAGATTCGTTGGAATCTCATTTCTGTTTTCCTTCTTGGAAAAGCTGGAGTTAAGGTCTGCTTTGAATCTGATAAAATTGTAATGATTAGGATGGACAATTTGTTGTTAAAGGGTGCTGTAGTCAGGGTTTATTTATGCTGAATGTACTTGAAATCATGAATGAAAATGCATCTACTTCTTCTGCTTACATGATTGACTCTTGTGATCTTTGGCATGGTAGGTTAGGACATGTTGATTTTCTTACATTAAGAAAATGAAAGATAGGTCTCTTGCATAATGTAACTATATCTGATCATGACAAATGTGAAATATGTGTTGAATCTAAATCCACTAAGAATCATGTAAAGTGTATAAAGAGAATCTGAATTGCTTGAGCTTATTCATAATGATCTTGTGACCTTAAAAATAACTTAACTAGAGGTGGTAAAAGATTCTATATCACCTTTATTGATGACTGTTCTAGATATACAGTAGTCTATCTGTTAAGATCTAAAGATGAAGCCTTTGAAATGTTTCTGAAATATAAATCAGAAGTTGAAAATCAACTAAATAAGAAAATCAAGAGATTGAGATCGGATAGAGGTGGAGAATATGAACTTAAACAATTTAATAAATTTTATGAACAATATGGCATAATTCATGAGATTACCCATCCATATTCACCTGAATCTAATGGTGTTGCTGAAAGAAAAAATAGAACATTCAAAAATATAATGAATGCTATGCTTATAAGTTCTTGTGCACCTCTGAATCTGTGGGAGGAGGCTATACTCTCTGCTTGTCATATTCAAAATAGAATACCCTATAAGAAAACCAGTATAACTCCATATAAAATCTGGAAAAGTCATGCACCAAACTTAAACTATTTAAAAGTGTGGGGGTGCCTAGCTAAGGTTCTTCTACCTGAACCCAAAAGAAAGAAACTAGGACCCAAAATTTTTGACTGCATGTTTATAGGCTATGTACATCATTGTGCTTCATATGGGTTTTTTTGTGACTAGAAGTGATAATAATGTTATGGAGATTAACACTATTGTTGAAACTAAAAATGCAGAATTCTTTGAGCATATTTTTCCATTAAAAACTCATGTTGATAAACCTTCTCATGCTTCTTCATCTAGTCATGCACAAGAATCTGATGATAATGAACAGATTGAACTAAGGAGAAGTAAAAAAGTTAGAAAAGAAACTGACTTTGGTAAAGATTTCTTTACATTTCTTATTGGTGATGACCCTCTCACTTATAAAGAGGCGATCTCCTCTCCGGATGCTCCATTCTGGAAAGAGACTATTAATAATGAATTAGAATGCATATTATCAAATCACACTTGGGAACTTGTTAATTTGCCGCCAGGTGCAAAACAAATTGGTTGCAAATGGATATTTAAAAGAAAATTGAAACCTAATGGGTCTTTGGATAAATTTAAAGCTAGATTGGTTGCTAAAGGATACACTCAAAAGAAAGACTTTGATTATTTTGATACGTTTGCTTCTGTGACTAGAATTGCATCTATTAGAGTGTTGTTTACTTTAGCATCTATTCATAAGCTTGTGATACATCAAATGGATGTTAAAACTGCATTCTTAAATGGAGAACTGGAAGAAGAAATATATATGGACCAACCTGAAGGTTGTCTGACAACAGGAAATGAACACAAAGTCTGTAAACTAATAAAATCTTTATATGGTTTAAAACAAGCACCCACAATGGCATGATAAGTTTGATAGTGTTCTTGTTTCTTATGGTTATCAGATTAATGAGGCTGATAAATGTATGTATACTAAATTTGAGGATAATGTTGGTGTTATCATTTGTTTATATGTTGATGATATGCTTATATTTGGTACAAACTTAGAAATTGTAAATGACACCAAATCATTTTTGTCCTTTAACTTTGATATGAAAGACATGGGTGAAGTTGATGTGATCCTAGGAATTAAAATTATTAGAGATTCTGATCGTATCATGCTTTCACAGGGACATTATATAGAAAAAATGTTGAAAAGATTTGATCATTTGATTGCACTCCTATTTCCACACCTTAGATGGCAGCATTCACTTAAGAAAGAATAAAGAAGAAAGCGAATCACAATCTGAGTATGCACAAATCATTGGTAGTTTAATGCACTTGATGAACTATACACGACCTGACATTGCTTATGCCGTGGGACGACTTAGTCTTTACACTCACTGTCCTAATAAGGACCATTGGACAGCATTATATCGAGTGCTAAAGTATCTGAAAGGAACTATTAATTATACTTTTACATATTGTGGATTTCCTTCTATTTTAGAGGGATACTCAGATGCTAACTGGATCTCTGATTCTGATAAGTTAAAGTCCACAAGTGGATATGTGATCACACTTGGTGGGGGTGCGGTGTCTTGGAAATCATCCAAGCAAACCGTCACAGCTCGCTCCACTATGGAGCCTTAGTTTGTTGCCTTAGAGAAGGCAGGTACTGAGCTGAGTGGCTCAGGAATCTTTTGATTGATATACCAATTTGTAAGAGACCAGTTGTAACGCCCCGATCCCACGGATACGGGGACGTTACTGCAACGTATATACGTAGGTCAGAAAGTGCCCCCACGTATATACGCTAAGCATAAAAGTACAAGCAAGGAATCAGAGTACAACACAAAGCGTGGTATACATACATATGCCAACATAAAAGGTACATATACAAAGTCATCACAGTTTATGATAAACATTACGTATTACATATGTCTTTTATCACATACTAGTCCAAAAGTAGAATATACAAGATAAACACAAAATGCTCACGAGAAGGGTGAAGATCCCGTGAGTCAAAAGAGGAGTCTGGCACGAAAGAACTGGAACTAGGCTGCCAGCTTACAAGGAAAAGCTTGATCTACTGTGGACAGCTCCACTGCAATCCAAGCTTCAAGACCTGAACATACAAATCCAAGGGAGTCAGGACCTCCCAACAAAGAACAGGCTATGTGCCAAGTGGCTAAGAGGCAAGAATAGGGTTAGAACACAAGAGTGGTATACAAGAACAGGTATAGCATAATCATGAAACAGGAAATGCAAGGTAAAGCTGATTTCAGGCAAAAGTGATTGTATATGCTTAAGTCACGGTCCCATGAGACTAATACATCGAGGGGATAATCCAAACAAGGAAACCCTCATTATATACCTTTGTCTCATGCCACAGAAATCCCAAGCATATAGAATCAGAGTTGCAAATCATATGACAGTCAAAACGGGAATATATAACAAGAATGATAAGAATCGTAACAAACATCAAAACAGGAATCATCACTGGAATCATGACATAACGAGTAGACTAGGAGTCATAACATAACAGGTCTCTATTATTATTATTACTCGTCTGACCCATATATCTAGGTATGTGCCCGGGTGTACATCCCATCACACATACATCCATATATAAGCTATCCGAGGTTTGTTAACGGAAGTAGATGGAGAACTGATAGAACTTCTTATAGTGGTTTCCATACACCTGGAACCGGCTTTGGAGGCCCAAAGTCCCCCTATTCAGTAATTCAGATTCACTACCCGCCAGTACATATATATATATATATATATATATATATATATGTATATATATATATATACTTTTATTCCATCACTATAAGCAAGGTATCATTCCGGCATCCATCACTTCCTCCCATACCCATACAAGTTGTAGCTTATTAAGAATTATCAGCTTACGGGGAACAAATGTACATAACAGTAATAGCCCTACAGATTCAAGAGGTGGCCCCCACAGATTCAAGGGGTGGCCCCCACCGTGTGGTGTGGCACTTTGTTCCGTGTGGCACTTTGTTCTGAGGGAGTGGATTCTAGAGGTGGCCCCCACCGGGTATGGTGTGGCACTTAGTTCCATAAAATAAGGCAGGGTTCCCGTAAACAAGATAATCATAAGGTCAAGTGTATCATGCTTGGTTTTAAAGGATAGCATGACAAGGTGGTGATATATCACAAGCAATAAAACATATCAATAGATTGATAATAGGCCGGGTCAGTCAAGGCATAACAAGAGGTCTAGTAAAGTGGTGGCATGTCAGGTGATATACATGTGTTAAAGGAAAACATGTACTGACGTGTCTGGATCATAGCAAGGCAAGGGGAAGCATAGAAGCAAACAGGGTTCAACGACCTCGAAGGGTCTGCCACGCATGTATAAAATAAAGAAGCAATAATATCACGGCAAGGTACAAGTATAAGAATGAAACAAGCAGTTGCATGGCAATACATAAACCTGGGAATATGAAGTGACAAGAGATGATATACACCAATTAATAGATCATAAAGTACAAGCTATGAAGTATAAGTAGGAATAATATATAGTACATGTATCAAGGGTAAGATACATAGTCAAGAAGGAAATCACAATACCAGACAGCCATAAGTTAGTCGACTAGGTTGGAATAGTAGTCGACTAATAGAAGGGTTAGTCGACTAGGAAAATAGGGTGGTCGACTAATAATGTGTTCCAGAGAGTTTGGGTTTCTGTTTCGGGAAGAGTTAGTCGACTAGGTAAAAAGGGTAGTCGACTAACAGGGAACTACAAGTCGACTAACAGATACTTAAGTCGACTAAGTTTGAGATACAGAGAGTTGAGTTTATTTCAGGAGTCGACTAGGGGAATTCTAGTAGTCGACTAGGGATATCTAGTCGACTGATAATAGGGACTAGTCGACTAAAACTGTGAAGTCAGAAAAGGCTACGTTTCAGCTAAGGGTTTCTAGTCGACTAGGTTCTAGGTCAAGTCGACTAATCATGATCGAACACAGTGTACAGAACTGAATCTGGTGGTTGTGCTTGATAGTCTAAAAATGTGATTTTGAAGATGTAAATGTACAAGAATTGTAAATACAAGTATACTAGGAATTTGATGAGTCTTGGTGAGTAAAAATACTCACTAGGATTGGTTAGGTGAAGCTTTGTAGTCTTGAAAGGATCCCAAGGTGGAGATGATGGCCTCAATCCAAAAGTAGTTGTTGAAGTTGAAGTTGCTTGAGGTGGAGAAGATGATCTTGGTGTTGCTTTGGGAGTGGTGGTTGAAGATGAAGACCTTGATGATACCCTAGATGAAGCTCTTGAAGTTGGAGGTTGAGTTGAGATGGAGGAGGGATTTTGGTGAAGGGAAATTCTTTGTGGAAGTGAAGAAAAGAAAGAGAATGTAAAGGAATGGTTTATATATGATTTGGAATTTGTGAAGGAGGTGAAATTTAAGTAGATGAGAGGGGGGTTTTTGCAAAGTGGAGGAGGAGATGGGTGTCCCTTCCCTTGGCCACTTGGCCGGCCATGGGAGAGAGAGAAGAGATGGGCATTTAATGAGGAAGTAGGTGAGGAAATGTGTGGAGTTGGAGTTTTTGGAAAAGATTAGAATTTTGAAAAATGGAAAAACTTGTGGTTGTGGAGAAAAGAAATAAAGGAAAAGGAAAAGAAAAGAAATATAAAGGAGAAGATATTTTCTCTTGAACTCAATGAAATTGTTGAAAATACAGATACCCGGGTCCAAGTCAAGAATACGGAAAACAATTTGGGAAATACCGGAATCGTCCGAAATTCAAGTATCTCGGAACGACTCGCAAATTTACCCAAAAATCAATAATAATATATGAAGACTCATAGTGAAATTCTTTTTAAGAAATACTTTATAGTTTTAAAACTAAAAATCCCGGAATCAGTTACCTACCGACTCCGATGGAATTTTCATAAAATCATAAAATTCTCAGAAAAAGTATTTAAGTAGGAAATGTAATTCTAAAAGATAAAGTCTAAAGGACCATCATGAAATTCCAAACATTTTGAGAATTAAAAATCCGGGAATCGGTCAGCGGCACTGGCCGACACCGGTTTTGAAGAAATTCATTTAATCCAAGAAAAATCCAGAAAATCACAAAAAATCTAATATATTGAAAAATAATATTTGAAACTGAAATCGGTCAAATCTAATCACCGGAAAGGCCAAATCGAATAATATACTATAATCGGGTCTTCGGTTCAGACTAGGGCTGACTCCGAATCCACGAATCCAATTCCAAGACAAAACAATCATACAAGGAATTCATAATACAGATTAAATACAGGAAAACAAATCGAAAAAAATATGATCGAAAATCTGAATACGCAACTAAGTACGTATTCCGGGAACGGGGTATTACACCAGTTCCGTCTGTGTCTATTCATTGTGATAACCAAGCTACTATTGTTAGAGCTAAGAATAAAATATACAATGAAAGAGTAGGCATATACGCCTAAGATATAAAATTGTAAAGCAGCTGCTAGATGATGGGATCATATCTCTTAACTATGTGAGGTCAGAGCTTAATATAAGTGATCCATTTACCAAACTACTAGGGAGAAAACTAGTGGAGAATACATCGAGGGAATGGGACTCATGTCTATAACAAAGAGTCAAAAATGATAGTAACCCAACCTATGTGATTGATGAACTCATGAAGTAGGTTCATATGGGTAATAACAAATTATTTGTTGACTTGGAGATGCACTATCATTATTTTATTATTGAGAAGTTCCTTCTTATGATGTAGATAGTACAAATTGTAATGTGCAAAGGATGAGCATTAACTCTTAATGGATTATCATAGCCCTTATTGGGTGGTGTGTTTAATTGCAATACACTTGATGGATCCACCTATATGAGTGTGAAAGTGGGGCCACTTCCTATGAGAAGTTAGACATATTCTCTAGAGCGCTCATGAATATCCAGGTAGGGCGCATGGCCGATTCGTGCCAACCCGTTTTGAACAGCTCGGTTCTATGAATGATATGTGAGTTATAGGTCAATGATCCATAATTAGGAAGATTGGTTCATAAAACTTTATGTTTCACCAACTTTCTGTGGGACACACCTACATATTCTAGGTAGTGGTTCATAAATCATAAGTCACCATTATTGATGCATTGAGTTCTTATGTTTCCTCCTCTTCTCATTCATTCCTATTATCCTTCCTTTTAATTTTGAAATAGTGGGGGATTGATCGTATTTTGAGGGTATTTCAAATTAAGCATAGTTCTTTTAGTCCCACATTGGATAGGAAAAGAACTCTTTAGTGCTTATATAAGGAGTCTCTTTTATGATGGGTTGTGTGGGTTAGAAACCAGGGGGTGCTCGCGCGCACACAAGCCCATTGAGGCCCAGTAAAGGAAATTGGGTTACCGGATCCAAAAAACTTTAATGCGCATGTGCACCCGCATCGCACGCGTAGGGAGGGTGCAAATCCGGGTGTCAGAGCCTCGCGGGTGTGCCCGAATAGGCTAAGTTTTGCCAATTTTTTTTTGATTTAAAATTAAAATAAAATCTTTCAAATCCTGTCATAATATTTGGGTCAGAGATAGCTGCTGAGATTCGTATCTCTCCATGTCCTGTCCTGTTATTGCAGTGACACTTTCCAAGACATTTTTGTTTCTCTGCACAAGGAAAGATTGGTTCTCTGTTCAAGGATTATTTTCTCTTCAGGAAGATTTTCTAATGATGATAACTCTCTTTATAAAGGATCTATTTCCAGCTCTCAAAACAGAACTCAACCATCTTCCTCTTCTTCTGAAATTTTCTTAGACTCTTCAGTTCTTCCCTGCATCTTTGGAGGAAGCAAACCGAGCTGTTCGATGGTCTGTGCAATGCGAGTGCACGTTTGCAGGGTCAGCGATCATTGAATTCTGAGGGTAAGCCGCCATCAACCTGCTGCATCGAGATACTCTCTCAGAGGAGCGCGATCTACTCTTAAGGACAGTGCTCCGCACGCCTCGATCAACATAGAGAAGTTCCTTCCTTCTTGAAAGTTTAATTTAATTAGATTAGTAGTATTTCATACATTATTTTCCAACACCGCATCTATATGTTCTTTTTGAATGGGTATCAAAATTCTATGCTCATCTACTAGTATCAGGTATGTACTTTAACTCTCTACTATCATCACTACAATTCTCTATCTATATTATCACTGCATTATGTGAGCATCTTAGCTAGTTTATTCTTTTCAGTACACGTATCACTACATTGGTCATCAACAGAAATCTAATAATTCAGTGTCACTGAATACTTTCAATATAGGGACAGTTTATGGCCCAATTTGTCAGATTCGAATTGTCACAAAGATATCATGAATTGTAATGTCGAAACAAATATAAATTCATTCATCCATTCACAAAGATCTTCTTTTAGGCTCGTAACAAACATATTGACGTCAGTATTGACACACATTTGATCTCATACAAAAATAAGTTTTACAATTACAGCTGGTGCAAAACAAAAAAGTTTTACCACTATACTACAGTGACACTTGCATTCTTTTTAGATGATTAGAAGTTAGACCAAGTCATTTAAGTACTAAAGGGGTATTAATGGGATTTTAAAAAGAGTCAATAAAACTTAACAACAAAATAGGGAATATTTCTTTTCCTTTCCCTTTAACTAAGGGTTTTTTTTTGGTGTGGGGGTGGGTTAACTTAGGTTGGTTTTAGATAACTTAGGAGGTAAATTAATAATTCACATGATTTGAGTGGTAAATTTTTAAATATAAAAGATTTGGAGGGTATGCATCTAAGAAATCCTTCAGAATAAAACTTGACAATGAGTAAGATTATAAATGGTACTTGAAAATTCAATATTCTAATTTGGCCATTAAGACACTTGTGTGTTGTACGTGTCACTATAGTACATGGTAAAACCTCTAAGAGATTTAGGTCTCAAATCCTGTTTACATTAGACTGCTACTTATATCTAAAACTTTTACCTAAAAATCTTATCGTGTTAGGTTTGATATGATCATATGCGAACTGAAATTTGACAACGAACACGAGAAGAAAGAAAGCTTATGAAATGGGGCTCATTATAAGTAATATTATATCAACTATAACTTAACTGATAAAACTATAAAAACCTAAATTAATAATATTTATTAATATAAAAGTATAAGTACATCATTTGTCAATTTCTTTATAGTAAAGTGAAGTGACTTAATTAATACTTGCATATATCTATTCAAATTTAACCCGAACCCAACAAGAGACAGAGACTCCAACCTAAATTCAAAGTCCGAGTCCGAACTCTCTATCAGATTCGGGGGGATCGCATGTTACTTGAATTTGACCCGGACCCGAACCTGACCATGATCATGACCTTTCTACAAGAGGGGAAAAAGAAAATTGCCTTCACCTAGAAAGTAAGTAATGTTACCAAAATCAAATATTTTTCTTCCTATAAAAAACAAAGGCTCAAAATATAGTTAGCCGCAATTGCGCCGATTTAGTTGACATTTGAAAAAAGATTGGATGGAAAAAAATAATACGTGGGCATTATATATTATTTCCACATGCATCCAATGGGCAATGTATACTAACTCCACATGGATCCAATCAATGCCATGTTACCTCTCTACATTTGTCAAAATGTCTCCACATTGGTGTTCTTTGGAGACCGCCCACGCCCATCAATGACAACTGCCACTCTTTTCACTCCTTGTTCTCTCAATCTTGAGATTTTAGTTCAGTAATAATTTAGGTTCAGCAATAATTTAGATCAAGAACTTTTTCCACATTACTTGCTATTAACACTTGGAACCTTTGTTTAACTCCAATTCTCACAAATAGACAGATCAATTTTCTTGTTAGGTTAGTTTTCTTTGCTTTCCAACTAAAATGTAAATAAAATATTTCTTTATTTAGTGTAAACTTGCATTTAAGCTTCATATGCGTAAGTTTTATTTCTTTTCTTTACGGCTTTTAACTCAATCTCAGCTCTGTGGAGAGAGAATGTAAAATCTTGTTGATAGAGTTTTTTAACTTATTGTAGAAGAAAACATAAAATTTGCAGGATAACGGTGTGCCCAAGACTTGGTTGAAGACTAGAAAATGGACGAAGATAGTGGTCTGGTCCACCGCCCGGTCACCCGGCCACGCACAAAAGTGCACAAGAGAAGAAAAGAGTTTGTAACGGTCGACCCTCCAGATGACGGCTGCAGAAGACAGTCGGTCGACTGCCTGATCGACCGATCAGAAGATTGCTTTGGTTCTGCACAACTAGCGGTCGACTGCCTGATCGACCATCCAGAGTGCAATGTTAAGTTTGTACAGCCAGACTGCACCTCGATTCTGAGTTGTTTCCTATTGCGATTCTGATTTTCGTTTCAGATTCGAATTCAAATCTGTTAATTTCCTTTTCTTAATGGATTCTTTTGCTATATGAAGAGAGGTATTGTCTTCAGTATTTGTAATCTACATTGATTGATTAATAATATATCTCTCCTGCTGCTCCGAGGACGTAAGCAATTACCGAACCTCGTTAAATCTGTATTTTTCTTACTTTTCTCTTTTTGGTGTGTTTTTGCTGTATTCGTGACCATTCTGTGATAAAATTCTGATGTTTGTCGTAAACATCCGGTGTTAGTTTCCAACAAGATCCACGAGCTTCTTCTCATTAATTAAATAGGTTTGGGGTCAGTTTTTTTCTTTATGATCTCCATGCATGGAGAGACTTTTGTGCTCCATTAATGCATAGAGTCGGTTTGAACCTCATGCACCAGCGATCCCTGATACCCCGCGGATTCCCCGCGCGTGGCCCCATCCCCCGTGCATCATGTAAATGGAGAGCTGGTGATGTGGCAGTTTCCTATTAGAAGTCAGAGGATCGGTGGTTCCTAGGGATTCCACGCATGTGTCCCCCACCCGGTTGAATTTATATTTAATTCTGCATGACATCTAGCTAGGAACAAGGGGTTCCTATCTAGTTCCCCACCCTCTTATCTTGACAAGCTCCCTGATTGTGGCATCTAGATAAAGATAGAGATGTAGATATAGGTGAGAAATATGAGGATGAAGCATATGATACGTTTAGTTAGTTAGTACCCTAAATATTATTGCATTTCTACTTGAAAATCACGTTTATATATATATATATATATATATATATATATATATATATATATTATATATATATATATATAATATATATATATATGAGAGAAATGTAAATCAGCTGACACAGGAGGCAACTCCCTCCTATGTCGCACTCAAAAATCATATTTTCCGAGTGAATTTTCAAGATCCGACCGCACATTATCATATTCATATTCTAAAATATACACATATAAAAATCAAGTGATTTGAAATACGTTTACTCATTGATCTAATCGTTCCATTTTGTTCTATTGTTAAAAACCGTTAATGTTTGAACCCAAAGAAAATGGAGTAAACAAACTTCAAATCACTTGATTTTTTATATGTATATATCTTAGAATATGAAGATGATAATGTGCGGTCGATCTTGAAAATTTACTCGGGAATTGATTTTTGAGTGCGACATAGGAGGGAGTTGCCTCCTGTGTCAGCTGATTTACATTTCTCTCTCTCTTTATATATATATATATATATATATATATATAATATATATATATATATATATATATATAATATATATATATGGGCTTACTGTACCTCAGCCTACAGGCTGAGAGAGTTTCTCAGCCTGCGGGACGTGGCTGAATATAGGCCACACATCGGTCGCAGAGTGTGGGCGCCAAAAAAAATCAAAAAAATCCCGCCTAACAATTGTGAATCAAAATGACAAAAATACCCCTTTTAAATGACGACTGCGACTTCTAGCATTGAAAAGTAAAAAAACATTCCATGGTCGCAGACTTAATACAGAATAGCAATGCGACCTCCTTCGGTACTGCGACCAAATTCGCAATCTTCTTTCTCATGCCTTATGTAAAAGAAGTAATTAATATTATATCTACCGTGATACAACACAGTCTAGAAAAAAAACATTCCATGGTCGCAGACTTAATATAGAATAAAGAATACCAGACAAAAATGCTATCGTATAGCAATGCGACCTCCTTCGGTACTGCGACCAAATTCGCAATCTTCTTTCTCATGCCTTATGTAAAGAAGTAATTAATATTATATCTACCGTGATACAACACCAGTCTAGAAAAAAAGAGATGCACTAATGTTAATCTCGAGAAAGGAAAGATGTGCACCATACGTAATCTAAAGATATAGGCAAACAATTCTATAAAAAGTTAATTTGTACTTCGGATTCTCCAGCAATAAATCTTCAATTAAATATTAATTTTTTTTTACCACTTCCTACCATACTCAACCCTCACCTGTAATAATTATTATTACTATTCATGTTCTTCCACAATATTGACCTTTATATAATGCTTGTAACTAATATATTATCTCATACCTAAAAAACTATAATTTTGCTCTTCCTTTTCAATTTGATTTCAAAAACTTCCAAAAAAATTCATTCTTGAATCATGTCTTCCCCATCTTCTTCCTCTGAACACTTAGATTTCAACTTCAATCGTTCCCCCACCGGTCCTTCGTCTTCAGGATATTCTAGTGAATCTGATACCAGTCTGGACTTCACTCCTTTTGACTATCTCACTACATCAAATAATGTATTAACTGATCCTCCTATTCATGATGATAATGAAGTTTTCATGTGGGTTAGTGAAGAAGACATTATTCCTCTGCCACTTGACGGAGACATGCTTGATGAAAGCATGTCCTCTGATGCTGTAGGCTCGCTTCCTAGCAACGGGTCAGACGAAGAGCTTGATAGAGACGATCCATTCTGGGAGTTCATCGGTGAAACAAAAAAACCTCAAAAACAGCAAGATGATGAGGAATAAGTGATGAAGAGGAAGAGCAGAAGAATGAAGACGATGAATCTGCTTATGATGGTGATAATGACGAGGATTAGGATTTGCTAATCTTCTGATATTCAATTATATTTTGTCTTCTTTTAAAAGCTTTTAATTCTATTTTTTTTGTAAGGTCTATTTCTCACTATATTAACTTATAAGCTCTTTTAATTACATATCCAAACTGCGACTGCTGCTCTTAAACACTGCGACCATAGTCGCATCCTACTACGGATGCAATTTATGGTCGCAGTTAATCATTTCTCAGTTCCCAATACGACTTTGGTCGCAATAATGTACTGTTTTGGAGTTCAAAGTAATTTAAAGTTATAGTGTATTAACTTTTAAACTGTTTTGGATAACTGAACAGTCACCTAGGAAGTATACAATTTTTGAGAAAAGATAGAAAATATATTTGAGAGATATTCACGTGGTCCGAGGGCTTAAACCTTTTGGAATTCCGGGATTAAAAATATATAAAGGGTCATGAGCAAAGGATTAAAAACATACTAAGTTATTTTTGCTCAAACTCGTTACTCTCACTGTTCGGAAAATACATTCAAAAAATGTCTTCACCATCACCACCGTCTTCACCGGAAAGAAGCCAATCATCAAATGATGATTTTATGTTTAGTTCTGAAACAATGTCTCGCTACGGGTCAGAATCTGAGCTTGATACAGACGACCTTTTCTGGGAGTTCATTGATGAACCAAAACACAAACATGAAGAGGAAGAAAGCGACGATGAGACTGTACCTGAAGAGGAGGAAGAGACAGAAGACGAAAGCATGACTCTTGACGACGAATCTGATTACGATGGTGATGACGACGATTAGAAGTTAAAAAATTGTATTTTGTTTTTCTATTTAAATATATATAAATCTGTTTTCTAAAGTTAATTGTGTGAATTACATTTTTTACTACTATGTATTGGTTGAAATACTGCGACCATGGACGCAGACTTAATAAATACACTGCGACTTTGGTCGCAGTTGCTGGACTTTAGTCTTAATCAACAACAACACTGCTACCTTGGTCGCAGTTTCTGACCGTAGTCTTAATAAAATAAACTGCGACCTTGATCGCAGTTGTTGGTGTTTAGTCTTAATAAAATACACAGCGACCTTGGTCGCAGTTTCTGGTCTTTACTCTTAATCAACAACATCACTGCGACCTTGGTCGCAGTTGGTGGTCTTTATAAATAATCAACAACAACACTGCGACCTTGGTCGCAATTGATGGTCGCAGTCTTAAAAAATAATCTGCAATCTTGGTCGCAGTTGCTGGTCTTTAGTCTTAATCAACAACAACACTGCGACGAGGTGACACGTCACCGCAGCAGTTGCTTAGTCGCAGTTTTTGGTCGCAATTTCGACCCTGGTCGCAGTTGTTTCTGTTTGCACTGATAGTCTTATGCGACCTTGGTCGCAGTGTCGTCTCTGGTCCAAGTTATTTTTTTGCAATGCATGACTGCGACCAAAGGTCGTAGTTTATTAAAAAACAAATATGCTTTTTATTTATGTCCACGCATTTATCTCCAGGCATGTGAAAATGATACAAAAAGATCTCTTATACAATAAGATTGAGTGTTACAATATAGTAGTACAAAGAAAACTAAACATCAAAAGAGCCATTGTTGACTATGAGCAGTGGTGTTATTGAGGTCTTTTTATTTATGTCCAGGCATTTATCTCCAGGCATGTGAAAATGATACAAAACGCTCTCTTATACAATAAGATTGAGTGTTACAATATAGCAGTACAAAGAAGATTAAACATCAAAAGAGCCCTTGTTGAATAAGAGCAGTGGTGTTATTGAGGTCCCCGTGTATTAAAAAACTGTGGACGTCGAGGACCATGACTTCTTCCCTTGTGGACGAACATCGATCAAGTTCACCGGCCAAAATATTCTCCCAGAGGCCCAGCGAACCTGAAAAAGGACAATCAAGCTCTGGGTCATCTTCGTGCATAGGGTCATCTTCATCCATGGAGGCAGCCCCTGTTAGAGACTCTGAAGAAGGCGGAAATTCTCAGAGCAATTGCTCTCAAATGAAAACAGTCTAATTATGGGCTGTTAAAGGGAGAGTGTGAGCCCTATTTATAGCCAGCCCATAATAACCATAATTAATGGTTCATTAATCAGAATCGTCGGCCTTAATGGTCTCAATGAAGAGCCGACGCGTGGACAACAGCTTCGAGAAACAACGAATGGTGCGGGTTCGTCAACGTAGACTTGACGTTAAAAGATCTCATAAATCTTTATGACAGGTCGCGTCTCACGGAGTGACTCCAAGTCGCATCAGACAACAGATAACTTTTCATTTTTAATTTAGATTCAAAAAAATGACTTAATCCAAAAACACTTAATAAAACAACAACACGGCGACCTTGGTCGCAGTTGCTGGCGGCAGTCTTAAACCAAAACAGCAGTGTCGACCTTGGTCGCTATGCATATTAATCTAAAGGAAAACACTTACTTAACGTACTGCGACCAAAGTCGCAGTCCATGTAATGCAACCTTAGATTGCAGTTGCTGGCCATCTTCATCAATAACAACACTGCGACCTTGGTCGCATTTAACCATGTACACTGCGACTAAAGTCTTTGACTAAGGTCGCAGTTTAAATGTACAATGCGACCAAAGACTCTGACTACATTATATATAAAAAAATAAACTATAAAGTAGAATTTTATCGCAGGCTGAAAACATTGATCTGAAAAGATTTTATATTTTCAAAAAAAAATTTATCCCAGGCTGAAAAGGAAAAACTAGATCTTTCAAAAAAGAGGTAAAGAAATAAGGCGAAAAGTAATTTATATCCTATAAAGAGCGGCAAAATAAAAGGGGAAAAAAATAATAATAAACAATAAGGAAAAGTTATCATAAGGGGTATTTGGTAATTTAACTTCTCCCTAAAAGCGGGCCCCAAGTCAGTGAGGTGACAAATTGAGCCACGTCACTGCACGCTGAGAGAGTACTCTCAGCCCGCGGGCTGATATACATTTCTCTCTCTCTCTCTCTCTCTATATATATATATATATATATATAATATATATATATATATATATATATATATATATATATAATATATATATATATATATATATATAGAAATGTAAATCAGCTGACACAGGAGGCAACTCCCTCCTATGTCGCACTCAAAAATCAATTTTCCGAGTAAATTTTCAAGATTCGACCGCACATTATCATCTTCATATTCTAAGATATACACATATAAAAAATCAAATGATTTGAAGTTTGTTTACTCCATTTTCTTTGAGTTCAAATATTAACGATTTTTTAACAATAGAACAAAATGGAACGATTAGATCAATGAGTAAACGTATTTCAAATCACTTGATTTTTTATATGTGTATATTTTAGAATATGAATATGATAATGTACGGTCGGATCTTGAAAATTCACTTGGGAAATATGATTTTTGAGTACGACATAGGAGGGAGTTGCCTTCTGTGTCAGCTGATTTACATTTCATATATACACACACACACACACACACACACACACACACACACACACACACACACACAGATATAGGGTGCTGGACCTTTTATATTAGCACGCATAGCGACCAAGGTCGCAGTGTTTGTTGTTGATTAAGACTGCTGCCAGCAACTGCGACCACAATCGTAACCTTCGTTTTAAATTGATATTGGGGTGAATTAATTTAATTATAAACTGCGACCTTAGTCGCAGTACATTCGTTATGCCTAAACAGTGATAAAGAATATTAGTAGAATATTTAACGTTTAAAGATTTAATTCACCACATTAATTAGGAAATTGATATTACATTAACCGTAAAGGAGAAAATAGATGTTTACCCAAGCTTCGCTCCGAAAGAATATACTTTTTAATTCTTCTCCTTTCTCTAGATGCTGCATGTAGAAATGAATTATATTCGCATCTAACTCTCTACTGAACATCAGGTCCTCAATGTCATACTTTGTAACAATGATTCCGTTGTCGGTATCCTGATATGTAGTAGAACTGCAAGATATTCAAAACAAAGTTAGTAATTAAATTGTTCTTATATATATATAACAGTTTTTTGATATAATTTATAATAAAATTAATTAACTTACTCAGAGAAGGCCTTGTCCAAGAAATTTTTTATAATAGCTTGTTATTGGGCTGCAGAATTCTGTATGCTGTGATTTCGGTCAATTCCCTCGTTTTTGGCTGAGTGAGAGAAATCTCTTTGTCGCCGAAACCAGCAGCAGAACTCTGAGCCGCAGGCTGTGGAAGAGGATGTTCATTAATTTTCTTCTTCTGTTTTGGATAAACAAAGTCGGAGTCATCGCAATCTCTTTCAGCGCGCTTGCGTTCTTTGACTCCCCTTTCTATCGTTCCTTTAGAGTAATCAAAACTGTTCTTCTTAAGGATTGCTTCTGATCCGGAGCATGTTCTTGAATTTTTTCTTCAGAAGCTCTATCTCTTTAGAGTTCTTGAATCTGTTGAGTTATATTCAAAGAAAACTGGGGATATCTTCCCCAGAAATATATACAACAAATTCAGAACCCATGATTTCATCCTCTTCCAATTTTTTTTTCTTCTTCTCTTCAGCCTGCTTCTCCATCTGCTCCATAATTATTTTCTACTTCTTCTCCTCTTCTCCCTTCTTCCTTCT
The DNA here is from genome assembly GCA_038442645.1 of Agave tequilana. Lineage (NCBI taxonomy): Eukaryota > Viridiplantae > Streptophyta > Magnoliopsida > Asparagales > Asparagaceae > Agave > Agave tequilana. The sequence continues at coordinate 65,340 of JAVJIF010016179.1, read as the reverse complement.
CCTTTCCTCTTCTTTCATCCTCTCCTTCAACTCTTTCCCCTCTTTTTTCTTTTTCTCCTGCCTCTTCTTCACCTCCTCTAACTCTCTCCTCTTCTCCTTTTCCTGCTCCTCCTCTTCTTTCCTCCTCTTCTCCTTCTCCTTCTTCTCCACTACACTCCTCCTCTTCTGCTCTTCCTCCTCTTCCCTTCTCTTCTCATTCTCCTCCTCTTCCCTCCTCCTCCTCTCCTGCCCCTCCTCTTCCCTCCTTCTCTCCTCCTTCTCCTGCTCCTCCTCTTCCCTCCTCCTCTTCTCCTTCTCCTCTTCTTCCCTCATTCTCCTCTCATTCTCCTTCTCCTCCTTTTCTCTCCTCCTCTCCTCCTTTTCCTTCTCTTCTTCCATCCTTCTCCTCTCATTCTCCTCCTCTTCCCTCCTCTTCTCCTTTTCTTTCCCTCCGTAGCAGCGGCTGCTCTCAGCAGCTCTTCTTCTTCTTCTTTCACTTTTAATTTTCTCTGCTGCTTTTTTAATTTTTTTCTTCTCTCTTATTTCTCTTCTTTTTTTCTTTAATTCAGTCTTGAGTCTGTTCTCGGTCTCCATTTTTTCAATTTTCCTTTCAAGCTGAGAAACATATTCTCTCAAGTACTGATTTTGATTCCTCAACTCTTCAATTTCTTCAGCTTGTTCATCCCGTTGTGGTGGCAAATAACCTTTAAAAGTTGGTTCTTTCTCACTCGTCTCTTCTTGCTCAATTATTTCTGCAGCTTCTGGCTCCTTTTTCGACGGGATGTTAGCTTGATTATATGTATTTCCTTCTTCTTCTTCTTCTTCTTCATCTTCATCATCATCTTCTTCTTCCTCCTTCTCTTCCCCTTCAACAGGAAGGCCAATCATAATTTTTTCATCATTAAAGATGTTGGCCATTCGACACAAAATCTGAAAAATATAAAAAAATTATGTTAAAACCAAAACAATGAAATAATTATACTGCGACCAGGTCGCAATTTATTTATTAACTATTAAGATAGAATGCGACCATGGTCGCAGTTTGTTTGTCCGGCACATAAATTTAACTGCGAAGACTTGCAGCTTAATACTGCGACCAAGGTCGCATTTAATATATACGGTATTATCAGGAGAATGCGACCATGGTCGCAATTTGTATATCCGGCACGTAAAATGAACTGCGAAACGTGCAGCTCAATACTGCGACATGGTCTCATTCTGAGATTATGGTCGCATTTTATTTGTACTGCACATAAAATAACTTGAACCAAGGCCCCATTTAAATGTATAAAATTTTAATCAACACTATATGGTATTTAATATTTTAAAACTTACGATATTTGCGTCAAGCTCATTTAGATCAACTTCAAGCAGAGATCTGCTAATGTTCTGGAGGTCCCATCTTACTGCGCGTGGGGTTTTGTCCTCCAAACCAGACCTCGGCTCAAAAATAGGAGCCATCTCATATAGCCAATACTGCAAAATGCAAAATTAAATTAGTTTACACAAATATTCACAAGATTATGGGGAAAAATTTCATACAATGTTGGCCAAATTTGATATTCATACTTACAATAATTTGCACGGAGCATCCTTGCAGCTCGTACGTGGTGTGCCTGAAGATGTCCATTGACTCAATCAGGATTGCCAAACAGCTTTAGCCCAGCATATTGTCCTCATCAGCTGCATATTGGCAATCTGTTCCACAATATACCACGGCACCGTGCATTTACTGTCAGAGAAGAATAGAGTGGCCGACATGTACAGGATGATTATTGTAGTATAGTCTTGAGCTGCAAGTCTTTGTCTCTCTTATAATTTCATGTAAAGTCACTTGCTGCTTAAGCTGTTCATCCTTTATCACATCTAATTCACCTCTCCTCCTTTTCTTGACCAGAAGATCATCCAAAGCCTCTTCAATAGATACTTTCGTGATCTTCTTTATATTGGGAAAATAATATTTTATAACACCTCTGTCTTTCATCGTACAGGTCTTATTCATAATAAAATCCGCCCCAATGATAGGTAGACCAAAAGTTAGGGCAACATCCTCCACTGTTAACTCAATTTGTTTGCCCCCAATTCTAAAGGTCCTTATATCCCTATCATACCGGTCTAAAATACTCAGTACAACAATATTTGATTTAGACCCTTTTCAACTCCAAATTCCTCATTGTAGAATGCCATGAAGATTGGGCCAAATGGGGTATTCCTGATCGCCTCTAAGAAATCGGCCTGAATGTACTTTTTGAATTTCTTTATGAACTCGCACATAGGTTTTTAAGCTCGATCTCAGAGGACGAACCTTCATCTGTTATTTACTATAGATGAAGAAAAATTAAAACTTTAGACCAATGATTATTTAAAAACTATAAGGGAATAAAAAATAAATTATTTTTAAAACACTGCGACCTAGGTCGCAGTCATCCTGCGACCAAGGTCGCAGTCATCTACAGCTCAAATGTAAACAACAGCGACCCGGGTCGACACTGCGACCAAGGTCGCAGTCATCTACAGCTCAAATGTAAACAACTGCGACCCGGGTCGACACTGCGACCAAGGTCCCAGTCATCTACAACGCAAATGTAAACAACTGCGACCCGGCTCGACACTGCGACCAGGTCGCAGTCATCTACAGCTCAAATGTAAACAACTGCGACCGGGGAATTAAAAAAAGATGACGTAAAATACACTGCGACCATGGTCGCACGACACTACTTCGCATATTGAAATAACTGCGACCCATGTCGTCAGTATGTAATAAAAAATAAAGGGCGTATCATATACTGCGACCAACGTCGCATTCGTCTACAATGAAAAGTCCAAAAAAAAAGTTTAAAACTCTACGATCTAAGTCGCACAGATCTGCAACTATAATTTTAACAACTGCGACCGAGGTCAACAAATAGTGTATGAAAGAAAATTTTATTTAAAAAATTATTAGCAAGGTCGCATACATATACATCGCTTTTTCAAAAATACTGCGACCATGGTAAAGATAGAAGGAAATGAAAAAACCTAGAAAAAAATGGACCTTTATCGTTGTGTTAGAAAATTTATAAATTTAAAATTTATTCGTCATATAAAGTTTCAGAAAAGTCCAAATTTTTTTTTTTTTAAAACTCTACGATCTAAGTCGCACAGATCTGCAACTATAATTTTAACAACTGCGACCGAGGTTGACAAATAGTGTATGAAAAAAAATTTTATTTAAAAAATTATTAGTAAGGTCGCATACATATGCATCGCTTTTTCAAAAATACTGCGACCACGGTAAAATTAGAAGGAAATGAAAAAACTTGGAAAAAAAGGACCTTTATCGTTGTGTTAGAAAATTTATAAATTTAAAAATTTATTCGTCATCTAAAGTTTCAGAATCTCTTTCTTAATTGCGACCATGGTCCCAAGATTTTTAAAAAAAAAGAGACAGAAACAGAAATAAATCTAGAAAAAATTAAAAACCATTAAAATCCATAAACCCTAAATTTTTTTGAAAATAACGTTTTTGTAGTACCTTTTTCGGCGGATGATTTCTTTTGCGCATGTGTTGCAAATAAATTTTTTAAAAAACGGATCAAATTTGTGAGACAATAGAACTAATTGTATCAAATGATCAGGTGAAATTTTAGAGCTGTAAATTTTTTTGAAAGGAAATGTTTTTACATAAGGTAAAAAATTGTGAGTGAGGGTATTTTCGGAAAATACAATGTTGAGGTGACTGACATTAAATTAGGCGGGATTTTTCAGGATTTTGTCCGCCAAAATTTATGACAGGTTTGCGGCTCTGATGTTGCCACGTCCCGCCGGCTGAGAAACTCTCTCAGCCGGCGGTTGAGGTACAGTAACCCCATATATATTATATATATATATATATGTATGTATATATATATATGTATGTATGTATATATATATATGTATGTATGTATATATATATATATATATATATATATACATATATATATATATATATATATATATATATATATATATATGGGGTTACTGTACCTCAACCGGCAGCTGAGAGAGTTTCTCAGCCGGCATGACATGGCTTCATATTAGCCGCAGAGAAGTCAAAAGTTTAGGCGATAAGACTCTCAACCATTTTTCGTTACTCAATGACTAAAATACCCTCAGTTTCACTTTTAACCTGGCTACAACTGTTCCTCCGCTAACAAATTACAGATCTGAAAATTTTGAGTTTTTTCAAATAAAAAAATTACAGATCTTGATTACTAAATTTAAAAAAATAAATTATTTTAAAAGAATGGAACCATGGTCGCATTAATGTTCAAATTTTTTTGAAATATGTTTTAATCACAAAAAAATCTATTACTGTGACTTGAAAAAGTTTATTTTGTTTTATTTTTTTATTTTCTGAAACTGCATGAAGTCACAGTTTCTGAAAAGAAAAATTTTGGATTTAATTTTTTAATATCATTTTTACTTTTTAGATTTATTTTTATTTTACATTGTGACCTTTGGTCGCAGTGTTGCGGCCTTGTTTTTATTTTTCCGATTAGGGTCGCAGTATTTTTTCGACCTTGCTAAGCTAAATAGGATACTGCGACCGTGGTCGCAGTCTTATGAAATAAGAGTCGCGGTCAATTGAAGCAGTGACAATAATCTCGTAAGTTAATTAATTAGGATTATTAGAAGATTGCGACTTCAGTCGCAGTCTTAGGTAACAACAGTCTCTTTGAGAATGTTTTGTTTGATAACTATATGACCTTGGTCATAATATTTTTTATTAAATAATCTAAATAGAATACTGCGACCATGGTTCCATTTTTATGAAATAAGAGTCATAGTCAATTGAAGCAGTGAACATGGTCTCAAAAAGTTAAGTAATTAAGATGGTTAGAAGACTGCGACCAAAAATTACGACATTGATCGCAGTCTTACGTAGTAGCATTCTTTTTGAAAAGTTTTGTTTGATAACATTGCGACCTTGGTCGCAGTATTTTATAACTTATTTTTTATTTTTTGACCAAGTTCGCAGTCTTTTTATTAATAAATTTTAATTGAACTGCGACTTTGGTCGCTGTCTTATAAAACAAATGGTTTGAAGATGAAATTTCATACTGCGACTATAATCACAGAATTCAATTTTATCTGACAATTTATTATTATGAATGCGACCAAAGTCGCAGTCCTGATGAAAATGACAGCTTTTAAAATAATTTTTTCTGCGACTTCAGTAGCATCTCTGATAGATTGGTTATATATTTATGTGTATTTTATTTTGTCTTTCAGATTTTAAATCGAATAGCTAATATTTTCGATGATGAAAAGTTTCATATAGGCTTTCCTTTAGAAGAAGAAGAAGAAGAGGAAGAAGAAGAAGAGAAGAATCATGATGAAAATATTGAAACTGACATCCCGAGGGAAAATGAACCTATCAAAATAGCTGATGGAGATCTAGGTCTACAACTAAAAATTAATTTCTGATCACGCTCTTTTTTTTTAGAACGACATTCAAGTCAAAAATCTAAATCTGACAGCGTGAGGAGAGACAGAGAGCTATCCATCAAGCGACGCAAAATGGACAACTGAAAGCAGTGAGTTGATTAGATCTATGTATTTAGACATACAAATTCTCGATCCGGCTATTTGATTATGCTCTAAATATATAAAAGGGGAGAAAAAATAATATAACGAATATAAAACTAATACATCATTCCAAGAAAAGACAAACGATAGAGGCTCTTAGTAATTTCAATTATTTTCAAAAGCGGAACGTTATTTTAGATTGTCGAATTATGTGACTCATATGTGCCACGTCATCGCAGGCTGAGAGGGACTCTCAGCTATGGCTGATATACATATTTTTGTATATACACACACACGCATACTTGTGTCTTTCCAAAGATTGAATCTGAATCCTTCCCACTCAAATTCAACCATCTAACATTCGAATATAAGATCCACTCCGTTGAAGTAGATTTATATTATTTCAAGCATATATAAGTCAAAAAACAAGTGTTTTGAATACTTTTTGCATATCAATCAAGCGACGCAAAATGGACGGCTGAAAGTAGTGAGTTGATTAGATCTATGTATTTAGACATACAAATTCTCGATCCGGCTATTTGATTATGCTCTAAATATATAAAATTCCTACAAACCAATTTTTGTTAGTTTTTAAATGTTCTGCACTGTTAACCTAAACAACTCACTATTTATGCCGTCCGTTTTTTCCCTATTTGATGCATGGGGAAAAGTAGTCAAAACACTTGATTTTTAGCTATAAATACTTGAAATGATATAGATTAACTTTAACAGAATGGATCTTGTATTCGAATGTCAGAGGGTAGTATTTGAGTTGAAAGGATTCAGCCTCAGATCCTTTTGGAAGGAAACAAGTGTGTGACACAAGTGTGTGTCTATATATAGACACACACAAATCCTTCCTGAAATCACCTAGCGGGGGGGGGGGGGGGTGAATAGGTGATATGCTAATCTAGTGAACTAAATGTGGAAGCTAAAAACTATTTTGTAACACACTTAGTACAACACACAAGTGTAGCCGAATTTCCCGTGAAGGACTCTAGACTAACTCCTCTTGATTCCCCTAGATATGGGTTGAGGTGCTATGTGAAGCTCTTGTGGTTAAGTACAAGTGAGGCACACACAAGCAACCAAGCATACAATAGATATGACAATATAAAAGATGCAAGGCACAACACAAGTATGAATGATATGGCAATATGATTAATGCAATGCACAAAAGTAAAGAGAGAGAGTTTAGAGACAAGTGGATCAAACGCAAACACAATGATATGTTCCGAGGTTCGAGCCCCTAGCTCTACGTCCCCGCCTTCACCGAGAAGGATTTCTAATCCACTATCTTGTCCACCGAGGACTCCCACCGAGGGAACCTTCACCGAGAAGGATTTTTTACAATAAGGGAGTACCGAACTCCTCTCTCAAACACCGCCTCACAACCGAGGGGTAGGCCCGTAGCCAAACAACAACACCTCTACCGAAGAGGGTTACAAACCAAACTCCACCTCTTACTAGAGGGAGCAAACCAATCACCCGATCAACCTCTACCAAAGAGGGATACAACAAAGGCAAGGGTGTTTACAACTTGGAGGCTACAACAACCTCAAACAATCTCTTTTTCCACTAAACAAAGATCCTAATAGATTAGGATAGAATGATAGCTCAAGTGTGGAAAAACAAGTGTTTTGATCAAAGAAAATCTCTTGGGAAAATACAAAATTGATATAGAAATGAAGAGTAAGAAACCAATTCCCAAAAACTTGTTTTCTTTGAAAATAATAAAACACTTAAAAAACAAACAAGATGAATCTTTTTACTCTTTAAACTCTTTTGAAAACTTCTTTTAAAACCAGAGAGTAGGGAAAAATTAGCTCAGAAAATCTTAGCCAAAATCCCTAAGAAATGGGGTTTATATTGGCCCAACAGAAAACTAGCCGTTAGGCTGATCTGGCAGCCTGACAGGCTTGCGGTCGACCGGCCCGGTCGACCGCCAACGGTCAGAAATATGACCGTTGGAGCAAACCGGTCGACCGCCCGGCGACCGCCCAGATACAGAGAGCAGGGCTCTCTGATTCGGTCGACCGCCAGGTCGACCGCCCAGATACAGAGAGTAGGGCTCTCTGATCTGGTCGACCGACCGGCCGATCGGCCCTGTGTCTGCCAAACGTGCACAAGGCTGTGCACGTCGGTCGACCGCAATGGTCGACCGGCCCTTGGTTCGGTCGACCGCACGGTCGACCGACCTGGCCTGTCAGCCACAGTCTGGGTCAGAAACTGGGTCAGAAAAACAGTTAAACATATTTCTAAAAATTCTTTTAAGTCTTGTAAAAGTCCCCAAAAATAGTTTTAACATTTTGTGTTGATATATAAACATGTGATAAAAATTTCAACTCAAATATCAAACTACTATTTTTGTGTCTTATCATTTTTACCAAAACCAAAACTAGTATTTTCTCAAACTTGGATTTTTCAATAGCAAATCTGATTTTTTCCTAAAACACATGAATAGACATATCAAAATAAGTTTGTTTAAGATATGAAGCTTGTATGTATATTGAACACATCTAATATACATAAAAACAAAGTAAACTTGTTTTGATCAATCTATTCATGAAAACCAAATCTAAAACATAAAACGTGAGTGTTGTGCACTTGAGCATATCAACTATACTAAGCTTTTACAAATGGATCTAAAACACACAAACCTAAACTAGGATACCTAAGTCTTCTTGACGATCTTCAATCTTCAAGCCGACTCGATCCCAAACGTGATCCACCGAGTGCAAAGGTATGATCTTGATGCTCGGGCACTGGAATCACCATGTGAAAGCTTCTAAACACCTCTTGTTGAAGCAATCACCAATTAATATCTTGCTAAATGATCTGAAACTAAAATCACAAGATTATTAGTAAACATAACTATATGAGTTAATCATCATCAAAACTAGAGAGGAAGGCCTCCGGGCCAACACTTCCCACGCACTATGGATCGAGAATTTGTATGTCTAAATATATAGATCTAACCAACTCACTACTTTCGGTCGTTCATTTTGTCGCTTGATGGATAGGCAAAAAGTATTCAAAACACTTGATTTTTGATTTTAGTTAATTTAAATAATATAATCAACTTCAACAGAGTGGATCTTCTATTTGAATGTCGGGTGTTAGTATTCGAGTGAGAAGGATTCGGACTTGAATCTTTCCGGAACTACACAGAAACCATGGGAGGGAAGCAGATACACTGTGAAAAAACTCTCTCTCTAGATGTCCCAGTTTGACAGAATGTCCCTCTCTGCTTGATGCCTTCCAACCTTTCATTGGCATGTGCGCATCAGCAGTCGAATGTCCTCGTACAACCTTCTAAACACCACGAACTTGTGACTTTCTTGAAGCTGAAACACCCAAAGCTTTCTTTCTTTCCACACATGGCAAACAGTAGCTGACAAAGCTAATTTTGCCAGTGCAGCAATCTTGCATTTTGCGAAATTGTGGGTCAAAATTTGTTAAGTTGAGACTGAGTAAGGAGACTTGATGCAATGGTTCGGGGTCAACCATCCACCATCTCATTCTCACCTCATGATCATAGGTCTGCAACCGACATCGAGATGCAGTGAGCCAGACTTGAATATAAGATGCCCATTTCACATTGGCATTACATTGTTTTTCAAATTGGGCTGTGATTAACTAATTAGTTGTCAACTGCATGATATTTTCTTCACCTTGTTGAGATCCATTTAATGCATTGTTTTCAATCAAGAGAACTAAATTCTCCTTACCCTTTGAGTACAGACAAAAAATATGCCTCTTAATTAGAGGTTAAAAAAAAATATATGTCTAGTAATTACTATTAGGCATTGTCCCGGTGAAACACAAATATATACTGAGATCTATATATGATTGGTAATTGGTTCGCGTTGATGTTGTGGGAAACTTGAAATTATCCAAGTGAGTTTAAAAAAAAAAAAAAGAGCTAAATTTTAGGTAGAACCCATTGCTTAGAATGTGCGGGAGATGGTTGAAATGTGTTCTTCTTCCATTGACAATAAACGTGATATATTCACATGTTTAATTTCATTTCTGAATAAATGAGATATTCAAGTTGGAAGTTGTCCTAAACAAGAGATAAATGAGACCAAAAAGTGTGAAAACTCTTTAATCCCATATTAAAAGTGGTATACAAATGTGTCTGTTCGGTGAACAGATATGTCTGTTTGGAACGATCGCGCCTATTCCGACCAAATGGTTGTATCTGTTCAGGGACAACCCGTTTCAGCCGAAGAGATGTGTTTGTTTGGCGAACAGATGTGTAAGACCTTATTCCCGGAATACGTACTTAGTTACGTATTCAGATTCTCAATTGTATTTTTTGATTTACCTTTCGTATTTGTTTTTGTTTTATGATTATTGTGCGATTGTTTTGCATTGGATCCGGATTCGTGGGCTTGGAGTCAGCCCTAATCTGAACCGGGGACCAGATCCTAATTTATTACTCGATTTGACCTTTCTACTAGTCAGATTTCACCGATTTCAGTTTCAAATATCATTTTTCAATATTTTAGAATTTTCATGATTTTTCAAAATTTTTCTGAATTATTGTAATAAAATCTCCAAAATCGAGGTCGATCGGTACAGCTGATTGATTCCCAGATTTTTAATTTACTAACGGAGTTGAATTTCTAGAAACCGCTTTCACATTATCTCTTAGAATAATATTTGCTATCTTAATGTATTTTTGGGGGTTTTTTTGAATTTATCAAAATTTCGCCGGATTCGGTGCCGGCCGTGTCAGCGAATGATTTCAAAAATTTTAATTTAAAAATGCAATTGAATTTCTTAAATCTGATTTCAGCATAATAGTCAGTATAATATTCTTGATTTTTGAGAATTTTTGGGGATCGTTCTTAGATACTTGATTTTCAGATGATTCTGGTTTTTTTCGAAATTTTTTCGCATCCGAGACCAAACCCAGGGATTTCACCTTTCCAATTATTATTTTATTTTCTTCCAATTATTTTTTTCATTTTTTCATTTTCTTTCCTTTTTTCTTTTTTCTTATTTTTCCTTCCAACATATTGTAGAACCTTCACCATTCTTCTACTACATTCTACACCCTTTCACCAAAATATCTCCTACAAAATATCTCAACACACTCATCACACCCTGTCCATCACCAAGGCCAGCCATAACCCCTCTCAAACATCACCATTACACTAAAAAAACCCTAACCCTAATCTTTCTGCTTCTCCTTTAACTACAACTCCAAATACAACCCCTTTCCTTCCCCCTTCCTTTTCATTTCTCCATCAAAACCCCATCACCACCTACTCCTTCAACTTCACAACAACTACAATTTCTACAACCCCTATCATCATCTTCTTGCTCCTCCGTCTCCATTTATTCCACCACAATCTCCAAACTCTACCAAAATTCCACCATCTCCTGTACCTTCTCCAATACAACTTCACCTACAAATCCCTCCATAAAAGCATCTCCACTCCACCACCTAGGCCAGCCACCACCCCAAGTTAGGGGCCGGCCATCTCCTCCTCAGTGGTGTCTCCAGCGACCATTACGACGAATATTCCGGTGACTCCTCTGGCGACAACTTCGCCATCTTCTTCAACATCACCTTCACCATTATTACAACTCCTCCTTCACTACTTCCTCTTATACGTCTCTCTCCACCATCACCATATTCACACTTAGCACCACACACCACCCCCATCACCACTACTTCAACCTCCAACATCACTTTCATCATTAACTCTATTACCTTCCTTTTCCTTCTCCATCAAAATCCAACACACCATTACCTCCATCTCCACTAAGCTCAAGGCCACATACATCAACACCTCCTCCTTCTCCTCCTTCTTGGGGCCGGGCACCTCCTTGGTCACCCTAGGAGGCCAGCGAACCTCCCTAGGGTCGGGGGCCACCAAGGAGCCGAGTTATCATTCGCTTCTCACTTTGGTGTTTCCCCGCTACCGGGTTCGTACGCGTAGCTTTCCGGAGTTCCTGACATTTTCATCGTGTTTGTATTGAGGCGAGTATTTTTTCTTACATCGTCGAGCTTGTACTGTATTTAGGTTTGTGATGAGTTTGTGTATGTGGTCCTATGTATTTGTACTGGGTTGTATGCATGTACCGGTATCATGTGTTGTATCCTGTGTTCGAATGCTTGTAATAGTGTAAACGATATGATATTTATGGAGGTGTTGGTACTAACCATGCAGGAACCCATGTATAGCCTTCGGGGCTTCTGTCCACTCCCGAGATGGCTACCCAATTGGTCTAGGCCTTGCACCCTTATGGGTTTCGTGGTAGCTACCTAGAGTACACTTAAATCTCGGGCTTACTTCAGTTTTTATGGGCTTACACAGCCTACGGGCCTCATACCCTATATGGATGGACTACTTACTACCTGTTTATATGCATGATTATGTGATAGTAATATTCCTACAGGTACTCTTGTACAGACTCTGGGTTTCTTCCCACTTTTGGGCTAGCTACTTAATAGGTCAGGCCTGTACCCTTATGGATTTCGTGGTAGCTACCTAGAGTGCGCCTATACCCCGAGTGTACTCTCACCCATTTTCTCGAAAGAGGAGTGCGCCTAGACCGTCAGGTCTCTCATGCTCTGCTTGGTAGCATGCTAAGTGCTCAGCACTTTATCACTAAATTCGTCTAGCAGACTCTACCAGATTTTAGACTCGCCTTTTAAACTGAGTCATTTTAGTAGCTCCGTCAAGCGCTCTAGTGACTAAAAACTATTTGCTGTCTGCGCCTTTAGCATTGCTTAAGCTCCGCTTGATTGTGCTTGGCTGTTATGCTATCATTTGACATGTTTTTTCTTGATGTGCTAACACTTGTCGTACTATCACCTAACATCTATCATGTTATTACCTGACATCTTCATGCTATCATCTGCTGCCTGCCTGATCACTTGTCATCTTAATATTAACACTTGATACCTGTCATTTTTAACTCTTGACTCATGGTTATCACATTATGGGAATGTAGTACCAATCTTCTATTATGCAAGTACTCTTGTTATGCATGTACTCCTGTTATCCCTGAACCTATTATGTTCATGCTCATTCTCATAATCTGATAATTGTGCTTAATAAGCTATAAAAAGGACAACTTACATGGGGAATGGGGGGAAACGATGAATGCCGGTATGATGCCATATAGTGGTGAATTACTAAACTGACAATTCGTATCAGGGTGCTTTTATGCACCCAAAAGATGCGTGTTTGGGTGATTTTAGGCACCTATAGGCTGTGTCCCGAGCGGCCGGGAACCACTATAAATATGAGCCATCAGTTCTTTATCAGCTTCCAATAACCAACCTCAACTTACTCATATATGGATGTATGTTGATGTGTGTACTTTATATACATGTTTTACATCACTTTTTATGCCGATTATTTGCCGTACTTAATGCTGTATGGGTATTTTGTTAGTGTTATTTTGCAGATTTTAGGTCAAGAGCAAATTAGAAAAAAGACCGAAAATTTGCGAATTGGTGATATCAAGTGAACAAAAGAGTGCATAACTAGAGATCTGAAGAAGAGTTAGAACATCTCAACAAAGCCTCCACGTAAAATCAGAAATTTTACAAAATCGAGGACTGAAATGGACCAAGAGTTCGGCCACCCAGCCCTATATTTCGGCCAAGCAGCCATGAACCAGTCAACGAGAATACCAACTCAGAGATCAACTGTTTGACGGGAGAAATGTAGGGTTCCTTGTAAAATTTCCTTGAATCAATTAAAAGATTACAATGGATTTACACTCCAATTACAAGAGAGGAAAGATGTTGAAACTTGAATCCCCCTTTGTTTAATGCTGGGTTCTTCAGGTGGCGATGGAAAGTGAATCTTGTTTTCCGTTGACCGGGTGAACGTCAAGAACTCTTGGGAATCTTCTCTTTGGATGTTCGATGGAGTGACACAGCTCTTGATCGACCAGGAATCTCAAAGAGATTGTATGCAAAGATTGGCTTGTACGCAGCAAGTTGCTTGAAGAGTTGAACTCTCTTTCCTTTTTTGTGACAGCTCACGAGTTAAACTCTTCTCCCAGAATTATCTGATCAACTCACCCACTATTTAACCGACCCCTTCTCAATAACAAGCGGGGCTATTTATAGAGGTTTTAGGGGTGAATGTGCCCCCTAAAAATGCTCCATAATAGGGGTTAACTTCCTCATTATGTGGGCAGTGATTGGCCCCATAACGAGGGCAGTTATAACTGAGACACAGGTTTCAACCATCGCGTCTTGGTGCTGCAGTAATACTGAGACGCGGGTTTCGACCCTCGCGCCTTGGTGCTGCAGTGGGGCTGAGACGCGGATTTCGACCCTCGCGCCTTGGTGCTGCAGTGAGGCTGAGACACGGGTTTCGACCCTCGCGCCTTGGTGCTGCAGTGAGGTTGAGACTAGCCCTGCGTCTGGAGTTCTGCTTTTTGATGACTTGTCTTTTAATGATTTTAGACAGCCTACAGAACCCCCTCCAAAGTTTTCAATATTTCGCGGTTGGCTGGGACGGATTTCGAAATACTTTGGACTCTAGCTGAATTCACCCTTTTCATGATTGGACTGACAATGCTCCGAGCTTGATCTTGTTTGAAGTATGGCCTTCGTGAGTGCACTATTGAACTCTTTGAAGCCGTCAAAAATGATCGTGGCGAGTGTCTTGTAGAATTGAGGGAACATCTTCTTTTTAGCGCGCGAATTTCGCGCTGCATTTAATACGCTTTCAACGCGTCAGGCAGAGATTAGGCGTCGAGTCAAGCGCTGCGTATCTCTGTGAATCACTGTGCCTATAAAGGCAACAGTCTTTCAAGAGTCATCATTAGACTCTTCTTCTTCGTTTGAACCTCTTAGGGTTAAAAAAAACTCGAAGCTTTTTGTTCTTCTCGTTTCTTTCATCCCCAACATCGATTCTTGGAGTTGCAGTAATACTGAGACGCGGGTTTTGACCCTCGCGTCTTGGTGTTGCAGTAATACTGAGACGCGGGTTTCGACCCTCGCGCCTTGGTGCTACAGTGGGGCTGAGACGCGGGTTTCGACCCTCGCGCCTTGGTGCTGCAGTGAGGCTGAGACTAGCCCTGCGTCTGGAGTTCTGCTTTTTGATGACTTATCTTTTAATGATTTTTAGACATCCTACATCAACACGAGTCAAAAAGCGGAGCCTAATACAACAAGAAGTTTGGCTAGCCAGCCAAATTTTCTGCCAGCTGGCCGAACTCTGGCTGTGCTTATGGATAAAATTTTCTCAGAAATTCGTGTAAATTAAGAAATCTAGGATTTTGTACTCAACTAGTGTTCTACTCTACCGGTTCTATATAAATGCCGCCAAACTTCTTGTAAAAGATAGAATTTTATTCTCTCTTTTATTTTGACTGAAAATCAATAAAATTTTGCTTTTAGCCATTAATTCTCTGAGTACTTTCTGCAGGAAATTCATCAAGGCTTCATCTTTATTTGTACTCTCTTACCTTTCTTTACTTTTATCTTTAATTGATTTTATTTCATAATCTATTCTTATATTATAATGTGTTCTACTTTCTTAGTTTTGAACTAATTTTCATAACTAGGGGCAAGATGTAGGGATTGTATGATGATATAAGAATATGTTTTGTACAAATTCTCCTATGTGTTTTATAAAGTTTAAATCTTTTATATGCTAAGTTGTTAAATTTTGTGCTTTATTGTTACAATTTGTGCGCACAAATGATCAGAAGGTTATACTAGAATCTGAGAGGAAATAGCCTAGCAAAAACTTCTAAAATTAATAACCGTAACTCGAACATTAAGATGCAAGAGTTATGAACTCAAATAGGAATATCCTTCATATTTAATGCATCTTCTGACTAGTAATCTATTAGATCGAGAGATTGTGAATTTTAGATTTAGAAAATAAAATTGGTATTGTTCGAGAGAAAGTACTGATCAGGATAAAAAATTTCAATTGTTAGCATGAATAGGATGAATTAGCACAAGCATAATATTTTATTTGATTACAATTACCGAAATCATTACCCTAGTTCTTTTCATAATTAAAATAAACCTTTTTAGTAATAGTTTAGTTACAATATTTTCTAACTAAATTAATTATTCAAATAGAATTAGGAAAGATTAAGTTGGTGCTTGAACAACAATCCTCTTGGGAATGATACTCTATTCACTACTATATTACTTGAAAACAATTGGTACACTTGCCATTCGAATCTGCACATCAAGTTTTTGGCGCCGTTGCCGGGGATTGTATAATTTTAATATCAACAATTTCGATTACTGTTCTGCTTTGAATTCTATCTGCAGATCTAATATAAAAATGTTTTTCTTTGCAGGATAACAGGAAGTTCAACCTCAACAGAGCACAAAGTTCGGCCAGGTAGCCAAAATTTCAGCCAGGGAACTGAATTTTTATTCTAAACGAAGATGAGTTTTCTTCCGATTTACTGTTACTAGTAGATGAGACATTCTAGGAGTGCAGAACTCATAAAACCTGATTTAGAGATTGACAGAACCTTCAGACGCTTGCTTTAGGAGAGACGAGATCGAGAAAAGTAATAGCGGAACAAAATAAGAGAAAAGCATTGAGGGATTACACTGTTCCCTCTCTTACTGGAGCCAATTCATGCATCATTGCACTGATAATTCAAGCAAATAACTTTGAACTGAAGCCGGAGTTAATTCAGATGATGCAACACACATGTCAATTTAGGGGATTCTTATATGACGACCCCAATGAACACATCTATAGTTTTCTAGAGATATGCGATACGCAAAGGATTAATGGTGCGTCTCCGGAGGTAGTAAAGCTGAAACTTTTTCCTTTTTCTTTAAGGGATAAAGCGAAAATATGGTTCAATTCTTTACCTAAGAATACCATAGCAACATAGGATGAGATGGCGAATAAGTTCCTCACAAAATACTTCCCTCCATCTAAAGCGGCAAAACTACAAGGTGATCTCACAATTTTCACTTAATTTGAATCTGAAACTATCTATGAAGCGTAGGAAAGGTACAAAAGATTGATCAGGAAATTCCCACATCACAGACTTCCTGCTTGGTTGGAGATCTAATTCTTCTAAATGGATTGAATCCAAATATCAAGATGATAATTGACGCTGCCGCGGGAGAAGCACCATGGGCATGGAGCGTGATGAGGCATACGAGCTTCCAAGGAGATGACCCAAATAGCTACCAGTGGCAATCAGATCGAGCGATGCCAAGGAAGGCAGCCGGGGTACATAAGATAGATGCATTCTTTACAATACATGCACAACTCGCATTGTTAACAAAGGAACTCGATGCAACAAATATAAGCGCCATCCAAACTAAAAACTCTCCATATGATGAATTTTCTACAGGACAACCAGCCAACGAAGGGAAAGTTGGCAACTTTAGGTTCCCTCCAAAGGAGCAGGCAAATTACGTGAATAACTTCCAGAGGAATAATAACCCCTATTTGAACACGTACACACTAGCTTGGAGGAATCATCCTAATCTAAGATTAGGCAGAAACAATAGCAATAGTGCCCCAAGGACGAATAACTTTCAACAATAGCAAGTAATGCCACCACCACCACAAGAGAAGAAGCCAAGCCTGGAGGAGACAATGCAACAACTCGCCGCCACTACAAAAGCATTCATGACCGCCACAGACACCAGCCTGAAGAGCTAAGCAGCTGCAATTCATAACCTAGAGGTATAGATGAGTCAAATTTCCAACGTGTTGTCCAATCGACCACAGGGATCGTTACCAAGCAACACAAAGGTAAATATTAAAGAACACGTCAAGGCAATCACGTTAAGAAGTGAAAAAGTCCTAGCACAAGACCAAGTCTCCAGAGAAGAAAACCTTTCTCTAATAGACACTGGAGATGAAAACTCAGAGAAAAAGAAGAAGGCAGGAGATATACAGAGCAAAAATTCGGCCAGCCAACCAAAATCTCAGCCAGGTAGCCAAACTCTGGGATCTTCCATCGATACCGGTCGACGCCAATATCAGTCAAATTTTGAGAAATTCAAAAAAATATCAAAAAATGCATTTAGATATAAATGAGATTCTAAGAAGTAATATGAAAGCCGTTTCTAAAAATTTAACTTCATTTGAAAACCAAAAATCTGGGAATCGGTCAGCAATACCGATCGACACCGATTTTGAAGATTTTGCAAATTAATTCTGAAAAATTTCAAAAAATCATGAAAAAATTAAAATATTAGAAAGTAATATTTGAAACTAAAATTGGTCAAATTTGACTACCAAAAAGACTAAATTGAGCAATAAAGTAGGATCGGGTCGCCGGTTCAGACTAAACTCTTCGTGTGTAGGATGAAGAAGTCACATTCAATGTCTTTGAAGCGATGAAATATCCCTCCAACCACGATGAATGTCATTATATTTACATAATTGAGAAGGTGATGCAAAAGTGTTTGAGAATGAGACGCCAACATTACCACTTGAGGCATGCCTCATTCATTCAGCAACCATCATTGAGGATGATTTTGAAAGGAGGCAGTGTGCGAACTACTTAGAAGCAACAAAATTATTGCCTAAGTATGGGAGGCAACAGATTGAAGATCTTGGAGTAAGTACCTCACCAGCTTCACTATCCATTCCGGATGCACCAAAATTAGAGCTCAAGGAGTTACCACAACATCTAAGGTATGCATTTTTAGGTGAGAATTCTACACTACCAGTAATTATTTCTTCTTCTTTGACAGGTATCAAGGAAGAGAAACTCTTGCGTATGCTATGAGATCACAAAACAACGATTGGTTGGACAATTGCGAATATAAAAGGTATAAGCCCTTCAGTTTGTATACACAGGATCTTGATGGAGGAGAACTATAAACCTTTCGATTCAGCCTCAATGCCGCTTGAACCAGCAATGAAGGAAGTGGTAAGAAAAGAAGTGTTAAAACTTCTTGACGCAGGTGTGATATATCTTATTTCTGATAGTAATTAGGTTAGTCTGGTTTAAGTGGTTCCGAAGAAAGGAGGCACTACAGTAGTTAAAAATGATAATAATGAGCTAATACCAACGAGGATAATCATAGGGTGGAGAGTGTATATGGACTATAGAAAACTTAGTACTGCAACCCGTGAGGATCATTTCCCATTACGTTTCATTGACCAAATGTTAGAGAGACTTACGGGCCATGCATATTATTATTTTCTAGATGGATATTCAGGATATAACCAAATTGCCATAGTATCTGAAAACCAAGAAAAGACAACTTTCACATGTCCTTATGGTACATTCGCTTACAGAAAAATACCTTTTGGTTTATGCAATGCACCAGCTATATTTCAAAGGTGCATGATGGCTATCTTTCACGATATAGTCGAGCAAATAATAGAAGTATCCACGGATGATTTTTCATTTTTTAGCCCTTCTTTTGATACATGTTTATATAACTTAAATCTAGCTTTGCAGAGATGCAAACATACAAATTTGCTCCTCAACTGAGAGAAATGTCATTTTATGGTTAAAGAAGGAATTGTGCTTGGACATCGTATATCTGAAAAAGAAATTGAGATGGACCATGCAAAGATTGAAATTATTGAAAAGCTACCACCTCCAACAAATGTGAGAGGCGTGAGAAGCTTCTTAGGGCATGCAGGATTTTACCGACGATTTATCAGAGATTTCTCTAAAATTGCAAAACCTTTGTGCAATTTGTTAATGAAAGGTGTACCATTTAACTTTTCCAATGATTATTTGCAGGCGTTCGAGTTATCGAAGGAGAAGTTGATTACTGCACCGATTATAGTGGCACTAAATTGGAGTCAACCCTTCGAAGTAATGTGCGATGCTAGTGATTACGCACTAGGAGTTGTATTGAGACAAAGACAGAATAAGATCTGTCAAGTAATGTACTACACAAGCAAGACATTAAATGAAGCATAACAGAATTACACTACAATGGAGAAAGAATTTCTTGCTATGGTATTTGCTTTTGAAAATTCCGTTCTTATCTAATTGGATTCAAAGTTATAGTATTTACAGATCATTCTGCCCTCAAGTATTTGCTTACAAAAAAGAGGCCAAACCAAGGTTGACAAGATGGGTCTTACTTATCTAAGAGTTTGATTTGAAAATTTGAGATAAGAAGGGGGTGGAGAATCTTGTGGCAGACCATCTTTCCCGCATTGAGTAAGAAGAGGAGGACTCCAATAAATTTCCCGTCAATGATGCTTTTCCTGATGAATATTTGTTAAGTATCACTGTCAATTAACCACCTTGGTATGCTCCCTTCGCAAATTTCTTAGCATGTGATATTTTTCTTCTTGATCTTTTGTTCCAAGGCAAAAAAAGTTTCTAGCAGATGTTAAATACTACCAGTGGGATGAACAAATTCTTTACAATACTGTGCGGATCAAATTCTGCGAAGTTGTGTGCCCAAGGACGAAATGGAAAACATTTTGCACCAATGCCACGCTAGAGAAGTGGGAGGTCATTTTGGTGCAACCAAGACAACAATAAAGGTATTACAATCATGATTTTATTGGCTTACACTATTTAAGGATGTTTATGCTTATGTTAAAGCATGTGATGCATGTCAAAAGATGGAAAATATTTCTAGGCGTAACGAGATGTCTCTCAACAACATCCTTGGAGTTGAGTTGTTTGATGTCTGGGGCATAGCTTTCATGGGCCTCTTTCCATCCCCGATCTCCAATCAGTATATCCTAGTGGCAGTTGATTATGTTTCAAAATCGGTAGAGGCCGTTGTTTTGCCTTCTAATGATGCATGGGCAGTGATAAAATTCCTAAAGAAGGACATCTTTACACAGTTTGGAACACCTTGGGCGATCATTAGAGATGATGGAAAGCATTTTTGCAATCACCAATTTAAAACCTTTTTGCTTAAATATAGAGTAAAGTACCGTGTGGCGACACCATACCACCCACAAACAAGTGGCCAAGTGGAAGTTTTCAATAGAGAATTGAAGCACATGTTGGAGAAAACGGTTAACATGTCATGACGTGATTGGTCAGTAAAGCTCGATGATGTTTTGTGGGCATATCAGACTGCCTTCAAGACACCAATCAGGATGTCCCCCAATCGAATGGTCTATGGTAAGGTATGTCACCTTCCAGTTGAGTTGGAACACAAGGCTTATTGGGCAATGCAATTACTCAATTTTGACATGCGAATGGCGGGAGTGAAAAGGATGTTGCAACTCAATGAGAAGGAAGAATTTTGCAACAATACTTATGAAAATGCAAGGATCTACAAGGAGCGGACCAAACAAGGGCATGACAAGCATATTATGTCAAGAGATTTCAAAAAAAGGCCGGAAAGTACTACTTTTTAATTCTCGCCTCCGTCTATTTTCAGGCAAGTTACGCTCGAGATGGTCGGGTCCTTTTGAGGTAACTCAAGTACTACCACATAGGGTAATTGAAATTCATAGCCTGACAAAGGGGACGTTCAAAGTAAATAGCCAATGACTCAAACCATACATGGAGGGATACTTCACCAAACACAACGTTTCCTTCCGCCTTGATGAGGCACCTTAAACATGCAGCAGGAAATCTAGCTAATTATTATAACTTAAAGCGCTTCTTCGGAGGCAACCCAAGTTTTCTAACTTACTTTTATTATACTTTTATTTTTAACTTTCTTTAGTACTAAGTTATGTCTTCTATATGTCAGGTACCCCTCTCCGTAAACTAATTCAGTACCCCAAGATGAACCACAAAATCACCACAAACATAAGTACTAGAAGACAGAGCATCAAAGAACCAGAAGTTCGGCCTGACAACTAAATTTTCGGCCCGGCAACTGAACTCTGGTAGGCATTTGACCAGGAATCTTCCTGGTGTACACTTTTCAAATTATCTATTTTTCTAGATCTGTTCCCGATATATATGGTTTTCAAAATTGAATTATTTAGTGATAAATAAAAATCTTGATTTAAAAATAGATTTCTTGTTCAATTTTGAAAATTTTGGGGTGATTCTCAATTTGGATTTTGTGCATGGGGACATAACACAATTTAGGCATGGGGGTAAGGGTCAAATCTTCTTTTTGAATTTTTTTTTTGAAATCTTTCCTTAATTTTTTTACTTTATCCTTTCCTTGTTTTTATCTTTTTATTTCATCCTCTTAAAAATTTTAAAATTATTTCAAAACTCTCTTATCTCATTCCAAGAGCATTCAGTTTCCAAGATTTTCTAGGATTCAAAATTTGAGTTTGAAATTTAAATGAATGGTAGTTTTAGGAAAAGGGTATAAACATCTTCTATATAAACTAACTTCAACCTTCTTTTGTTTCTCACAAATCTGAGTCCAACCTCTAAATCAGAGCATTCTACAGCCAGAGAAGGAGTTTTAAAACCTCTGCCACCAAATCCTGAAGTTCGAGATAGGAGTTCGGCCAGGCAACCGAAATCTCGGCCAGGTAGCCGAACATTGGCAGAAACATTCCCCTAAATTCTTTAGGAACAGTAAGTGCTATGTTTCCTCTCTTTTACAGTTCTCAAATTTTCAAATTCATCATGTCTAAGATTTTTGCTGAGCACAACATTTTTCTTGTATTCGAAGCATTTGGGATGTATTTTTGATTCAAATAAGGGTTAGGAATTGGGATTATCTGTTGCATTCTAATACTTATAAATTTTATATTCCTGCTCAAGTACAAGAGTTTTATGATGAATTTTCAGAAAATAACATTAATAGGATTCAAGGAATAATTGAAGTAAACTGGAGGGGAGAGATGAAAATCTTACATTTATAAACTATTTCTGAATTAACGGGTATTCCTATTGTGGAAAGAGGGACTCAAGAACTTAGAAACCTAGGAAATTACATTCATTTAATGGGAGAACATTGTAAGGTATCTCAAGGGGGTGGTATTAGCGCTAAAACAGTATATAAGAATGTGTATGCATTATATAGATGGTTAAATCGTAATATCTTTGGTGTATCACATGTTTCATCTTTTTACAATCAAGTTTACATATTATCTACATTTTGATGACTAAGAAAAAAGATTTTTGCATGTGCTACACACTATTAGACACCATTACTAGCGCTAAAAATAAACGAAAGACCTTTATGCCACTACCCATTCTTGTCACACAAATTTGTAATGAATGGATACTTGAAGATGAATTTAATCATGCTATAAAAGATAAAATTAGTATTCAAGTTGAAACTATTTCTTCATCTTATAATGCTTCAGTGCAAATCGATTGGGTACCTTCCATGCTACAAGAACATGTCCTCGTTGTATCATCATCATTTAATGAATCGAAAGAGGATGATGATGAATTCTTTAATCAACAACCACCCGAGGATAATCGGGCATTTATGCATTTAGTTTGGGAGGGGATAAAAAGAATATAAAAGTTGATAAAGGGGCAGAAGAAGAAGAAAATTGAAGAGACATTTTAGGAGGACGCGTTTTGAAGGAGATAGTAGTAGCATGAGAAAGAGGGTGGCGTGCTTAGGGGGAGTTGTATAGTAGGATTTTTCTTTTTATTTCTTTCTTTATTGAAAAAACAGTTTCTATAGTAAGTTGACCTAGTTATAAGAGATTTATTAACCATAAAACTTGAATTGGGTAAGGAATATCAATTGATGGAATTTTAAAAGTCTTTAAGTAGAGATAAAATTTTAAAATATTATTGCCATCTAGAATTTATCCATGTGAATATGCATCTTATCTGCACTCACACAATAGTTTAAACTTGGAATAATGAGGACTACTTAATACTTTAAATATATATATATATATTATATATATATATATATATATATATATATATATATATATATATATATATATATATATATAATATAAGAAGAACCTTAACTATTGATTAGCTAGATGTTTTGACCTCAAGAAACCTTGGTATTTACACAAAAGATAGTTAGATAAGTTAAAAAATATATGTATTAACAAGTCTAATGATCAATTAGTTAGGTATCTATCTTGATATTTATACGAAAGAGAACTAGATAAGTTATATATATTGAGAAAAAAAGAAGCGCTTAAAGGGCAGAGAAGTGGTAATACTTCAAAACTTCTACAAAAAAAATATTTTAAGTATATAAGTTTGAATCAAGATCCCAAGTTAAGAACTATATACAGTCACGAAGATGCCTAAGATCAGAAAACTTAGAAGAATGGTAATATAGGCTAAAAGTTTAAAATCTCTACAAAATAGATGATAGAATTCTAGATAAGAGATTGAAGTTGATAATGAGAGTTTATGATAACTAGAGAACTTCTAAATTAGTGATGCTTACCACTCCAAAAATATTTTGTCTTTTTTTATTTTTATCTTTCTGTTTCTATTTTCTTTATTTTTAGTTATCCTTATTTTTTTTTATCCTTTTTATCTTAATCTCTTCTCATCTTGTAAA
Source organism: Agave tequilana (assembly GCA_038442645.1). Lineage (NCBI taxonomy): Eukaryota > Viridiplantae > Streptophyta > Magnoliopsida > Asparagales > Asparagaceae > Agave > Agave tequilana. The sequence goes on along the minus strand of JAVJIF010016179.1, from coordinate 41,456 downwards.
TTCTTTCACTGAATTTTTTAAGTGTAATTCATTGAAAACCCTCACGAGACAATACTCATCTACTAGGGTAACTTAGGGGTTTAACAGCTTGTTACAAATGCTAAGTGCAATCATGGGTCCTACGAAAGTAGATTAAGATTCTTTTTTTTAGGATTTTTAATTTTTCTTTTTCTTTTTAGATTAGGATTTTGCTCGAGGACTAGCAAAAAGTAGGCATGGGGTGTGATATGTGTGTTTTATATACATGTTTTACATCACTTTTTATTTGTCATATTTAATATTGCATAGGTATTTTGTTGGTGTTATTTTCAGATTTTAGGTCAAGAGCAAATTAGAAGAAAAGAGCGAAAATTGACGAATTTGTGATATCAAGTGAATAAAAGAGTGCAGAATCAGAAATCTGAAGTAGAGTTGGAACATCTCAAAAGAGCCTTCACGTAAAATCAGAAATTTCACAAAATCTTGAACTGAAATGGATCAAGAGTTCGGCCACTCAGCCGTAGATTTTGGCCAAGCAATCATGAACCAGTCAACGGGAATGCCAACTCAGAGGTCAACACGAGTCAACAAGCGGAGCACCAATACAACAAGAAGTTCGGCCAGCCAGCCAATATTTTGGCCAGCTAGCCGAACTCTGGTGGTGCTTATGGATAAAATTTTTCCAGAAATTCGTGTAAATTAAAAAAATCTTGGTTTTTGTATTCTAATAGGGTTCTAGTGCTCTCTATTCTATATAAACACCACCATGCCTCTTGTAAAGGACACAACTTTATTCTCTCGTTTATTTTGAGCGAAAATCAATAAAATCTGTTGTTGGTCATTAATTCTCAGAGTACTTTCAGTAGGAAATTCGTTAAGACTTCATCTTTATTGGTGTTCTCTTACCTTTATTTACTTTTATCTTTAATTGATTTTATTTCATGATTTATTCTTATATTATAATGTGTTTTTACTTTCTTAGTTATGAACTAATTTTTCATAACTAGGGACATGATGTAGGGATTGTATGATGATATAAGATCATGTTTTGTGCAAATTCTCCTTGGTGTTTTATAAAGTTTAAATCTTTTATATGCTAAGTTGTTAAATCTTCTACTTTATTGTTACAAGCGGTGTGCATAATTGATTAGAAGGTTAGGTTAGAATCTGAGAGGAGATAACCTAGCAAAAGCTTCTAGGTTTAACAACCATAACTCAAAACGTTGAGTCGTAAGAGTTATGAAGTCAAATAGGAATACCCATCATACTTAATGCATCTTCTGACTAGCAATCTACTAGATTGAGAGATTGTGTATTCTACATTTAGAAGATAAAATTGATATTATTCGAGAGAAAGTACTGATTAAGATAAGAAATTACGATTGTTAGCGTGAATAGGATGAATTAGCACAAGCATAATATTTTATCTGATTACAATTACTATAATCATTACCCTAGTTCTTTTCATAATTAAAATAAACCTTTTTAGTAATAATTTAGTTACAACATCTTCCAACTAAATTAATTATTCAAATAGAACTAGGAAAGATTAAGTTGGTACTTGAACAACAATCCTTGTGGGAACGATACTTTATTCACTACTATATTACTTAAAAATGATTGGTACACTTGCCATTTGAAATTGCACACCATATGTGCATTGAGTCGTATGCTAGGACACATACCTAGATATATGAGTCAGATGAGTAATAATAAAAGGTGCCAAATAATAATTCGCTGTGTGTTTTGCAATTCGGGTCGTATGGACTTAGCTTATGATAACGTGAGATATACGGTATATAGATTAGAATTTTCTTATTTAGATTATTCCTTTGATGTACTTATCTCATGAAGCCGTAAACTGGGTTTGTGCCGCTGATTTTGCCATATTTGCTTTCATCGGGTTTTACTTCAAATTTTTAGTTTTATGATTATTATTATTATATTATATATGTTTTCATCATGCCTTACCACTTGTGTTCTGTTCCACTAGTCTCTTACTCTTTTCATATTATACCATGCATGTTTCTTACTTGATATCATTTATTATCTCTTTACCTGTCTCAATATGCCTGTGCTCATGACAAGGTTTTCAACACATATTTATGATTCGAATTTATTGACACACGTGTGCTTGTTCCTGCACGCAACTTGGCACTCGTCACACCACTCGTTGGGAAGTTCTGACTCTTCTGGATCCTTATATCCAGATCCTAGAGCTTAGAGCTTGTCGATTCTCCCTCTTATTGATTAGAGATGCGCAAGCGTGGATCATCGGCAAACTGTCTGATACCCTATTCTTTCAAGCCCCCTGCCCGGCTCTCGAGTTTTCTTATTGTGACTCGTGTGCGCCTTTTATACAGTTCATAATTGTATATCTCTTTGTATTCTCGAATTTGCGCTATATCGGTGATATAATATTCTTGTAATATTGTGTCACATCCTATGATAACTTTATAAATTATGCTCATATGTTGGAATGTATAACGCATCACGTGCTTTCGTACTCTAATTCTTTTCTATAGCGATGCTTAGCGTATATATGTGAGGGTATTTTTGATCTATGTATATACGTCGCAGTAACGTCTCCATACCCCCGGAATCGAGGCATTACAAGATGTGTTTGGTCGGAACAGTTGTTTCCGTTCCAATTGAACATATGTATCTGTTTGGAAGGGTTGTGCCCATTCTATCGCACAGATGTTCTATACTGAAACGTTTCCTCAGAATTCCTATGTAAATGGCTGAATTCCACTCCAAAAAGATTAACTATAAAACTCAAAATAATAACTCTGACAACTGAGAATTTCAAAACTCAATCAACTATAATGAATAAATTAATTTCTTTAAAGTCCTATTCAGATTTCAGAATTGAGTCTGAAATTCAAATTTTGGTCAGTGTCCTTTTCCAACCTTTGGTTAAGTGGAAGGTACAGGTCAATTTTGGTTCGACTGTACATGATTTTACAAAGTGCTGTGTAGAGTACAAGAAAGAGTGTTGTATCTTGGGAGACCAGCGTCCATTATCCCATATTCATCGTAGCAGGAGACATAATTGTCTTAAGAAGTTTCGCTTTATGCGTGCCTCACTCTAAAATCTGATTTTATTATGTTACTCTGTCCATTGACTAACGCTCAGTGTTTGCAGGAATAATTGAATTCTAATATATTCTTTGTCTATTTAAACTAACGTTCTTATTCTAAGGATTATGCTGAATAAAGTATCATGTTGTAATATTTATTTTAATAAATGTTACGACTAGATAAATTATTATTGAATTATTTATCTTGTTGATCTATTACTAATATGAGACTGACTAAATATCAATTTGATTGGTGTCTAAGAAAGAGATTTGAAAGGTAGTTTGTAATTAAGGAATGTTCAATTGAACACAAAACCTCCTACCTGATTTTCACTGAACTGATTGATTGAACCGATTGATCTTGAATTTGATTGTCAAGACTAACAGATGCAAGGCAAGATGTCTCAAAACTTCTGGCCAAAACAAAAACTTTTGTTATATAAATAATTAAAATGGTCTTTGGGCTATGCCTAACTCAAAATTTACAGTCTAGTATATCTCTATGTCATCTGGGCTCGTATCGGCTCACCACATCAATGCCCAGGGGATGCCCATTTAGGGCACGAATTAAACTCCAATTAAGCCTCCAATTGAAGGCACAACTATAGGTACTAGATAATAAACTATTAGTCTATTAATTATTTAAATTAAACTCTCATTTTAGTCATTTCTCTTTCTTACTTTAATTTGCAAAGTGAGAAGCACTAACAACACTCACTCTTCCTGCTGAAGATTAGTCATAAGTAGATACAAAAGTAGGAACTTCAAATTGGATATGAATTGGCCAACACGATTCAAGCACGAACTGAGGCACAAATGGGCCAACCCAGAATCCAGTGGATCAATAAATGGGTGTTTAGGTTTAGACCATACAAATACTCTATCTTAGGCCTGGGCCAAACTGCTTTTACTGGGCTGTGTTTGAACTGTTGGTATTTTGGATGCCTCACATCCGTTGGAGAAGACTACGTAATAAGGTGGAAAAAATTTCAGATAATTGCATCAGAAACGTACACAGACATGCTCAGGCTCAGTCTGTCGACATCAGCAAATGGGCGTCGATAGCTAAACCAGGGCAATTGACAGGCAGTTAACTCTGAGCCAATAGAGACCACAGATATCTCAGTTTGTCGACAACTGACACACAGCAGTTGACAGGTAGCAGTGCTTGTTGAAGGCTTTCGACATGAGATTGACCGCAGACCCAACAATAACTCAACATGTCTCAGTCTGTCGACAGCGGATACGCAACTGTCGACACTGGGGGGAATTTTCAGATTCTGAGTTAATTTTTTATTAGGATTTTCAAAGGGTTTTTGAATCCTTCCTTCTAAGAGTGGTTGATTGAATGGCTAGGAAAGTTTTACTAAAGATTTGAAAGGTTTAGATTTATTCTAAATGTTTATGAGACTCCTAAGGTTGTGGGATTCAGAATCTGTACTTGAAAGAGAGATTTTTACCTTGTATTGAGAGTTTGAGAGATCCTAGAGAGAGATCTTTGTAAACTCTTGTGTTGCTTCTCAAGTTAATAAGATTTTCTCTCCCTCCTCCCTCAAATCTTATGTTTCTTAATTTATGATCTATGTTCTTACTCTTGTGGTGATGAAACTATATTGCTTGCTACGGTAAATTTCTCAAGGCTTCCTCAATGATTCTTTTTGTTTGGTGGTATCTATCACAATTATTGGTATCAGACGATGGCAAGCAAGATGACCACAATAAAGTTTGAGGTAGAGAAGCTTGACGGGAAGAATAACTTTCTGCTGTGAAAAATATGGGTAACGACGTTGCTCGTGAATGAGGGTACTTACAAGGCCCTCCTTAGTGTTGAGAAGAAGCCGTTTAAGATGGAGAACGACGAGTGGATGGATCTCGATATTTTAGGCAAGGCCATTATTATACTATGCTTATCAGATAAAGTTCCTTATAATGTAATGAATGAAGAAATAACTATAGATTTATGGTGTAAGCTGGAGAGTCTCTACATGAGGAAGATTTTATCCAACAAACTCTTCTTAAAGAAGCAGTTGTACAATCTTCAGATGAAGAAAGGAACACCGGTTATCAGCATCTTAATGCGTTCAATCGAATTTTGAGCGACTTGTGGCACTAAAGGTGAAACTAGAAGAGAAAGACAAAGCTCTTTTGTTTCTATCTTCTCTTCCTCTAAGTGATGATCAATTGGCGATCGCTATCATGCATGGAAAGGAGACCTTAATGCTGAAAAATATAAGGCAGATGCTCCATAACAATGAGCTGATGAAGAAGATAGATTCTACAGAGGAGGCCTTAGGATTGGTAGCTAAAGAGCTGAGGGGGAGATCACAGAGTAGAGGATATAAAAAGGATATCAAAACTTGTAGTGAAAACAATGATTGCTACTAACACAAACAGTCCGGGCACATGAAAAAAATTGCTTCAAGTACAAGGAGATGCAATAGAAGAAGGGTGGTCCAGGAGCTGATGGAGCTAGTAGTAATGGGAAACAATCGAATCAAGCCAGCGTAGCTGAGAAAGCAGTTGAAGAACCATATGATGTTCTGTCGGTGAATCCAGACAAAGGCAAAGGGAGGTTATCGGATGCTTGGTTGCTTGACTCGGAGTGCATATACCATATGTGTCCAAGAAAGAAGTGATTTAGCACATATGAGCCTTTTGAAGGAGGCACAGTCCTGATGGATAATGATGCGGCATGCAAGATAATTGAATAAGCAGTATCCATATAAAGATGTTTGACGGATGGGTGCAAACATCCAAAGATGTGAGTCCAAACTTGAAAAGAATCTTCTCGTATTGGGAGCCTTGAAAGGTCAGGGATAAAAGTTCACAGATACGGATAGAGCTCTAAAGGTCACTAAAGGTTTCATAACGGTACTCAAAGCAAAGCGTATTGCAAACTTGTACAAGATGATCGTAAGCATGGTGATTGGTGATGCTTCTATAATACCAAAGAAGGAGGACAGTACAAGACTTTGGCACATGCAAACACATAAGCAAGCGAGGTCATCAAGCCCTACACAGCAAAAGAGTTCTACTAGGTATTAAATATTATAAAATCAACTTTTGTAAGTTTTGTATTATGGGTAGACATTCGAGAGTAGCTTTTACTTTCTCAGCACACAAAACTAAGGACTTGTTAGATTTTTTACACATGGACGTGGGGACCTTCGCCAGTTGCACCCATTGGGGTGCATATTATTATGTTACTTTTATAGATCATTTTTCCTGAAAGGTATGAGTGTACTTCTTGAAGGAGAAATCAGAGGGATTTCAGAAGTTCAAGGGGTGGAAAGCCAATGTAAAGAATCAGAAAAGGCGAAAGGTGAAGTTCTTGATGTCAGTTAATGAGAGTGAGTATATATCCTCAGAGTTTAAAGATTACTTAGCTAGTGAATATATTGAGCACCAGCTAAGTATTTCAAGGGCAATCAGGATAAAATGGAAGAGCAGAGCACATGAATCAGACACTTACATAGCGTATCACAGTATGAGGTTACGGGCAGACATGTCAGAAGGTTTTGGGCAGAGGTAGTAAGTCATGCAACTTATCTAGTGAATAGGTCACCATCTATAACCATTGATCTTCAGATCCCAGAAGAGATATAGCAAGGAGAGTCAGTGGACTATTTAACCTTACAGATATTCGGTGCCCAGCATACATTTTGGTTGATAGTAAAAGAAGAACAAGCTGGTGTCCAAGTCAAAGAGGTATTACTTCATTAGTTTCACCAGGGAAACCAAGGCATAAAGGTTCTGGAATTAAGGGAAGAAAAGTGCCTTTTTTAGCAGAGATGTGATTTTGATGAAGAATCAATGCTACAAGAAAAGTTAAGAAGGAAGAAAAGGCACACAATGGAGCTTCAGATAGTTAGCAGATTCTCAGAGAAAAAAGGTTGAGTTTTTAGATGACCCTAAGAAGCCTTTCGGATCAGATGAAAAACTCCTTAGATTAAGATGGAGACAAGAAAAAAGTTACTCAAGGGCAATAGGTGCAACCTAGACTGTTAAGATGGTCAGACGGAGTTTCAGTGCCACCAATCAGATATGGCTGGGATGAGGACCAAGTCTCTTTTTCACTATAACGAAAGATGGAGATCCTAGCTGTTATAAGGAGCCAATCGAGGCGGATGACAGTGACAAGTGGGCCATAGCCATGGAACAGGTGACAGAGTCTTTAGAGAAGAATCAAATATGAGATTTGGTGAATCGGCCAAAGGGTTCTAAAGAGATAGGTTACAAGTGGGTCTTTTGAAAGAAGGACAATAAGCAAAACAAGACAAGGCTAGTTGTCAAAGTGTATTCTCAGAAGGAAGGTATTGACTACAATGAGTTTTCTTCCCTGTAGTCAAGCATACATTTATTCAGATGTTATTAGCAATCATGCCTAAAGGTGTCCCTAGTTGGAGTAGTTGAATATGAAAATAACATTTTTACATGGTGAGCTAGAGGAGAGGAGATACATGAGGCAACCTGAGGGTTCATTCAGAAAGGTAAAAAAACAAGATGTGTCTTCTCAAAAAATCCTTTTATGAGATGGTGCAGTCTCCCAGGAAGTGGTACAAGCGGTTTGACTCATTTATGATCAAGGCCAACTGCACCCAAAGTGAGTTTGTGTTTATTGCAAGCAGTGCAATGGTGATCTCATATATTTACTGTTGTATGAGAATGATATGCTGACTGCTGTGAGAAATAAAACAACATATTTAGAACCATAGAAATCAAAAAGATCTTGGTATAGAGATCAGTCGAGATAGGAGTACAGGCAAATTCTGGCTATCTCAAGAGAATTATGTTATGAAGATATTGGAAAAGTTCAACATGACTGAAGAAAGACCACTTACTACTCCTTTAGCAGGTCAATTCAGGTTATCCTCCAATCAGTATCCAAACTCACAAGAAAAGAGGATGAGACATCTTGAGTACCATATGCTAGTGCGGTGGGATGGTCTACATTAGGCCTGACTTAGCATATGTAGTTAGTACAGTAAGTCAGTTGATGTCAAATCCAGTAAAGTAATATTGAGAAGCAGTGAAATGGGTGCTACGATATCTACAAGGGACTTCAAGATTAGGCTTGGAATTTCAAAGGTTGGAAACAAGGAAGCTTAAGGTGTTACAAGGATATATTGATACAGATTATGCGGGGATATTAATCAATGAAAATCTATGATGAGTTATGTATTCACAGTAGTTGAGTGTGTGTTAGTTAGAAGGTAGAGTTGCAAGATACTTGACACTTTCAACAGCAGAGGTGAGTATATAGCTATAGTTAAGGCATTTAAGAAAGCCTTGTAGTTGAGAATATTGGTCGGTGTGTTTGGCATCATATAAGATTCAACTCAGGTCTACTGTAACAATCAAAGTGCAATACGTCTCGTTAATGATTAGGTATCACAAGCGGATAAAGAACATTGATGTGAGATATCATAAGATATGTCAATGGGATGTAGTAGAAAAGTTTACTTACTTGGTGAAGATCAGTACAAAGAAGAATCCAGTAGACAAGATGAAAAAGACGACTCCCGTGGAGAAGTTCAGAGCTTTTTTTGTATTTCATTAATATTCTCCAAAGGTAATGTGGAGAATGGACTCTTTGGAAGTAGCCGTGTGAAGTCACAAAAAGGAGAGAGAAACTTAGTGATAGTGTGGAGGCCAATTTCTATAAGGGACTCATTAAGTCAAGTTGGAGATTGTTGGTATTTTGGGTGCCTCACATCCATGGGAAAAAAACTACGCGACAAGGTGGAGTTGATTTGAGAAGATTTAGCAGCCAAAAATGTGCACAAACATGCACATGTACAGGCTCAGTCTGTCGACAGCCAAGCCAGAACAGGACAGTCAATAGGCGGTCAATCACAAGCCAATTAAGATTGATGACATCTCAGTCTGTCGACAATTGACACACAACTGTTGACAGATAGCAATGCCTGACAAAGGCTTTTGACAGGAGATCGATCACAGACCCAGTCTGTCGACAGCTGAAGCAGTTGTCGATAACTGTGAGAATTTTCAGATTTCGAGCTTATTTCTGATTAGAATTTTGAAAGGGTTTCTAAATCCTTCCTTCTAAGTGCGGTGATTGGATGGCTAGGATAGTTTGGCTGAAGATTTGAAAAGTCAAAATTTATTCTAGATATATATAAAACATCTAGGGTTGTGTGTTTAGAAAGTGTGCTTGAAAGAGAGATTTTCACTTTATATTGAGAGTTTGAGAGATCTTAGAGAGAGATCCTTATAAACTCTTGTATTGCATTTCTCAAGTTAATAATATTTTCTCCCCCTCTTCCGTCAAATCTTATATTTCTTGATCTGTGATATGTGTTCTTCTTCTTGTGGCTCTTTGGTGATCAAGTTGTATTACTTACTACGGTATATTGCTCAGAGCTTCCGAATGACTCTTAATGTTTAGTGGTTCATAACATGAACATAGCTATGCATGACATGAACCTGTTAGAGGCATGAATATATCTGACAACAAATCAATGCCATTGATCTAAATGGCCAGGTCAGTTAATATCATGTGGGAGGTTTTCTATTCAATAGAACATTCCTTAAGTACAGAACCACCTTTCAATTACTTTCCTGGTTAAATACTAATTAGACTGGTATTAGTCCGTCTCAGTATACAGTAATATTTATGATAAATATTTCAGTATAACCTATGTAAAAGGAATGTTAGCTCAATTATGCAGCAATTGGAGTGAAGTACGCATGTAGTGAATCTCCTTAAGACAATTATGTCCCCTGCTACAGTGCTAATGGGTTACTAGACACTGGTCTCCAAAGATACCACACTCCTTCACGGTATTTAGATAGCACTATCAAATTACCGTACAATCAAACCGTAGTTAGTCAGTATCTTCACAAGGAATTCAATGCAGTTGGACAAAGATAAATTTTAGAGAGAATATTTGTCTTAAATTTAAAGGATTATTCAATGTAAAGAAAGAAGGGAGAGAGAGAATTTATGTCTTAGGAAGATACAGATTCAGACAACAATTCTGTATTTTAGAATCTGTTGAATTTTCTGCACTTCTTTCAGACAGAATCTTGTTTCAGTTTTTATTCCAAAATCTGATCTTTCTGACTGAATCTGGTTCAGATCTAAATTATTTAATAGAGAAAGAGGAGAGAATTTTTGTTTTTTTGTGTTTAGAATCCACAGAGAGGAACGCGATTTATAGCGCGCTCCTAGGAAGCCATTGGAGGACAGTCGAAACGATTGCGATGGTTTCTGTCGCCGGCGGTGCGTGCGCGTGCATGTGGGCATGGTTTCCCCAAATCGCGCGCGAAAACTCCAAGTACCCAAAGGGCACACCCTTTGCCATTTTTCTCTATTTAAATAGTTTAAATGTCCACTCCATATCCAATGTGGGACTAAATATTTTAGCTACCTTTAGTCCCCTTTAGCTATTGAATTAGGTTAACTTTTAACTTGAATACCTCATTCATTCAAAAACGGAATTCAACATATGAATATACCACATTCATATCCAATGAAGAGGAACATTCTCCAATCATTATCGGTTGATTCTATCAATGGATCGCGCCTTAATTCAGCTCAAATATTCACTTAAATTCTTCTTTTTCCCAAAAATCTCCATAATGAATGGAGATTCAAGGACTTGACACACAAAGCGAGTGACTCTATAGTGATAGATAATTTAGAAAAAAAACTGCATTAGAATAGGTGAACTAGGTCTTGAACCTTTCATAACAAAAGTTTTATCAGACTTATTGGCTAATTAGTAAACTAAATTTTGAACTGTTAGCCGTTTGTGTTAGCCAAGTCAACAAGCTTCACACAGTAACTTTTCAAAATCAACTTTGTTTTTCAGTTGTATCCATTTTGGCCCTGAATATTCTTAGTTTCAGAGAGTATCTTTAGGGAATCATAGCATCCATAGAGACTCCAAAGAGCCAACCCAGCTCTATACTCACATAGGTGATCGTCCATTAAGACTAGTCTACTCTACCCTACTTGTTTTAATAACAAGATATAAACATCAGTAAAAGCATTAAGTTTATCCTTAATTCACTTGTAGAAAGCACTTGAGTGTACCATAGGAATGAGTTGGAGTCAAGCTCTTAGGTGCTTACTCGCAAAGTCAATCATAACTAGTTTTCTTCTAGAACTTAGTCTGTGGGATCTCCTATCGTTAAGTGAGATTTCCATTAAGCTGACTCGGTAAGGCTATGTTTTTAGACCCATTCCCCTCGATGCGCAGTTTATACGCTCTCCACATAAACTTTAGTAAATGAATCTGCTAAATTATCTTTTGACAATATAAAGTCAATAGAGATAATTTCATTTGAGAGCAACTGCTTCACGGTATTATGTTTATGATGAATATAACTAGACTTATTATTATATATAAAATTTGTGCCCTAGATCTCACTGCTTGATTATCGTAGTGAATGCGTATGGCGGGCAGTGGCTTCGGCCATAGTGGTATATCTTTCAAAAACTGTCGAAGCCATTCTGCTTCTTCTCTAACCTTATCTAAGGCTATAAATTTGACTTCATTGTGGAACAGGCAATGCAAGTTTGTTTGGAAGATTTTCAAGATACTGGTGCGCCTCTAAGAGTAAATATGTATCTGCTGGTTGATTTTGATTCCTCAGAATCTGTAACTCAATTTGCATCATTGTACTTTTAAGTACAGGTGGATATTGTTTATATTTCAAGGCATATTGTCACTCCCCGCTTCCTAAATACGTGAAAACGGAATCACGAAGAGAGTTGGAGACGTATATATGCGAGAAAAATTCCTAAACTAAAGTAACCTGAACAAGTTATAAAAATCTATATCATAAATCATGATCACTGCAAGACACATATAAATGTCCACACAAGATAATAATGAACATAGAAATAGAATAGGATGATAATTAAGACTGATACGTAGAGAAAAGAAATCAACAGAAAGAAAGAAAGCAAGAAAACAGATGATCGAGCCGAGGGTAACTCCATGCTCCTCGCGACATGTTCGGTATCATCGAACACCTGATCAATAAAGTAAAACATCCAATATCTGGATGTGTAAATTCAGGGTCATCAGAAAATGACCCAATGAGTGTGTAAAATAAAGGGGAAGGTATACATGCATATAACATGTGAGCAGATGAAGATAATATATATATATATATATATATATATATATATATATATATATATATATATATATATACTGAAATAAAACAAAAATAACATATAAAACATGAATAGAAAGTAATAAAGTCAGTCAGTACAAAATCCGAAATCAGTTGTATTAGGTCATGTGTATAATCAGATGTCTATAATAACATGTATGTATATGTCAGGTTTAGTTTATAATGTCAATGTAAAAATCAGTTTTTGTTATTAATTATGTCAGCGAATATCAATTGCCACATGTAATAGACACATCCTATACTATGCCTACTACATATGCCAATCGAGGTCCTAAGTTATTGAAACTGGTTGATTGAAGATATTGTCTGTATTTTAAATGGATTTTGTACATACCCGGGACCGCGGCTGCAGTTTTCTGACGCTTAATCAAGCCGTACCACTAGGTACTCAGTAACAGTAACAGTAATCTCACTGTGAAAAGAGCGAAATAGTAAACAGTACAGATGGGATGCAAGTCATCCCCCGAGAACCCTGCAGCAGAACTCTCTTTCGGCTGGGCAACCTATATCTTGGTTCACCTAAAATACAGACGTTGTCTCCTTCATCAATTTTTTCAATTCGGGTGTAAGTTGTTTAATGGTCATGTTATTTAGATTATCAAGATTATTTTAAGTACATGTCACTTAGACCACTGTGATAACTTGGTGATGGCAATGGTAACTGAAAATACACCTAGAGGGGAGTGAATAGGTGTACTAGCTAATCTAATGACAAATGATAGGAAATTAAAACTTAAATGCAACGCACTATATGTAACCAAAGAGTGTAGCTGAATTTTCCATGAAGGGCTCTGGACTATCTCCTCAAGATTCCTCTAGATTAAGAGTTGAGGTGCTATTTGAAACTCTCTTGGTTCAACACAAGTATGGGCACACAAACAATACCAAGCATGTATGAGATATGAACAATATAAAGCAATGCAAGATATAAGAGAGAAAGAGTTTAGAGATAGTGGATCAAACATAAACATCAAGATATGTTTCGAGGTTCGAGCCTTGCTCTACGTCCCGCCTTCACACAGAAGGATTTTCATTACGTCTACACAGGACCTCCCACAAAGAGAACCTCCACCGCGGAATTACAACTCTACGCTTGGAGTACATAACTCCTCTCTCAAATACAACCACCTCTACATAAGAGGGACAAGGCACAAAGCTAAACCACAATCACCTCTACATAAGAGGGATAGGCACAAAGCCAAAACTCCAACACAATCACCTCTGCACAAGAGGGACAAGGCACAAACCCAAAACTCAATCACCTCTACACAAGAGGGACACGACACAAAGCTAAAACTCAATCACCTCTATACAAAGAGGGATAGGCACTAAGCCAAACCACAATCTCAATCACCTCTACACAAGAGGGATATGCATAAATCTAAAACACAATCTCAATCACCTCTACACAAGAGGGATAGGTACAAAGCCAAAACACAATTACCTCTACACTAGAGGGATGATTACAAACCCAAAGAAAAGAAGAGATTACAAATTTGGTGATCACAAAAGATCACAAACAATTTTTCTCACAAACATAAGATCCTATAGATAGGATTAGAGATGATAGATCAAGTGTGAGAAAATAAGGTATTAGAAAATCAAGATCACAAAAAAAAATACTTGGAAAAAATACAAGATAGAAATAGAAATAGAGATCAAAACCAATTTCTCAAAGACTATTTTTCATTGATTTTTCTAACCCTTGAAATTAAAATAAAAGATAGAGATTTGAAGCACAAAAACTTTTTTGAAACTCTTTAGAAAATGGGCAAAATGGCACTAGAAACCTTTTCTCATGAAACCCAAAACTTTAATTTTCAATAGAATTGTTGTTGTGCTTTTAATCCATCCTAATGATCTTTTATATAGGTTTAGAAAAATAAATTTAGAATAGTTTTACCAGGTTTAAAAAGAATAAATTGACTCTTAAAATTCAATAAAACACATTTTAAAAACATGTAAAAAATCAGCCTTCAGAAAATTAGCCGTTCTGTCAATCTGGCAGACTGTTGGTTAAATTTAAGCACAGTTTTCAGGCCTAAACCATTCAAATTTAGAAATAAGCATACAGGAATAATTTGTACATATTTAAGTCTGCATTTTACGGCAACTTAAATCAACTCAATATCATTCAGAGTAGAAAGTTATCAATAAAATATAGAAAGGTATCAAATCAGAAACTATAAACTATTTTTAGAATAATACCAGACTTCAACCCAATATTTGACATCTTTAATATTTAAATAAGAAAATGATTATTGAATAAGAAATATAGCCCTAAACGTTATATTTTAAATTCAATTTAAATCATGTTATTTTAATATAAGAATAAAAAGTTATGATAAGAAATCTAGAAGGATGTCGAGCAGATTAGCAGAACTAAAACTGGTTAAAATTTAAAACCCAATATATGTGTACTTGAAATCCAAAACTGGTTAAACTAAATACGAAACATATTGAACTTGAGTGTGTGTGTGGTGTGTGTGTGAACTTAAGCATATCAGTACTAGTCTATCTTACACAAGATCTAAACACAAACATAATCTAATCAAACTAAAGTCTTCTCGTAGAACTTCTTCTCTAAGCCGACTTGATCCAAACATGATCCAAAGAGCTTGACTCCAACCGAGCGATCTTGACGTGCGAGCTCTTTAATCTACATGTGTTAGCTCCAAAACTCTTTTGTTAAAATTAAGCATCTACTAAGATCTTGATAGTAAATCTGAAACTATATAAACAGAAGATCATTAGTACTATAACTACACGAGTTAATCATTATCAAAACTAGAGCGATAGGTCTTTGGGCCAACAATCTCCCCCTTTTGATGATGACAAAACTTATGGAGTTATATATACATGGATTAAAGATAATCTTCATAGAAGCTCCCCCTTAACTCATGCATAGCAATAACAATAAGGATATTCAATAAAATGCATAAAACTAAACAAACATAAACAGAGATATAAACATGCATATATAAACTCTCAAAATTCTTCTCCCCCATTTTGTCACATCATCAAAAAAGGGGTGAGGCCAATCAAATAATAAAGATGTATATGCTATATACATTCATGAAGAGGAGAGACGTAAAGTTAACTCCCCTGTATACATGCATTAGGGATTACTAGACTGTAACCCACATAAAGAACAATATGCAATGTATAAATAGAGATGTTAAGCTCCCCCATACACATGTACCACATAAAGAAGAGAGGTCAAGCTCCTTAATATGTGTAATACACTTCAACATGAATCTATATATAGAGAAGATGTTAAGCTCCCCTTATATATAGGCAAAACATATCTTGAAATCACTTTTTAAAACAAAATTTTGAAATTGCTTGAATTCAACAAAATGAATTATGATACCAACGAAATCAAATTGTAGTTGACAAAATAAAAGTTAGTACTATTTGTCGAGAAAAATTTTTTTTAGATACCAATAATAGATTTTGATACCAATTGAAGGTAAAACATGAAGTACATTTTGATATCAAATAAATATCAATTGAAATCAATGCACAAACTTGTAAAAATACCAATTAGTATTTGGAAAGAAATCAAGCTTAACATAAACATAATTTGTGCTTTAATAAAATAAAGATATTGTAAAACAAACACAATCAAATCATATATATGTATGTATGAAAATGAAAATACCAATTGAAATTGATACTAATTGAAAATTGAAGCATACATATATAAGAAATAAATATGAGTATACAAAAATGAAATAACATAAAGATCATGTGCATAATTCATACCTACCCCCATTCATGTACATGATAAAAGATATTCAATAAGGGTATACAAGGCATGGTCGCCAATTGATTAGTCTCTAATTTTGCATATTTTCATCACATTCTCATATTTATTTCATGTAAAATTCTACTAATAAATCCTTACTTGCTTGATCCTAGGTCCATGGTGGGTAAATGAAGAAGATGGTCTAAATCACCATTATTTGGTGATTAAAAGGCATAAAAGATAGCTATTGACCTAGAGAGCTGACTCTGTCAAAATCAGGAGCGTTAGCCAACAGGGGGACAACAGCGCAGTACGCAGCAGGCGGCGCCGCACGTGCCGCCCAAGGAAAGCCGCGGAAACGCGGCATTTTGTCACGAAAACGCGGCCAAACCAGAAACCAAGAGATCCAGCCGACAGGGGGACAACCAGGCGGCGCGCAACAGGCAGCGCTGTGCGCGCCGCAAAAGCATTGCCGCGAAAACGCGGCAAATGCCGCGTTTTCGCGACCATGAGGGCGCGCGGCGGGGGACAACCAGGCGGCGCGCGACAGGGGACAACCAGGCGACGCGCAGCAGGCGGCGCTGCGCGCGCCGCCAAAGCACTGCCGCGAAAACACAGCAAAGGCCGCGGAAACGCGCCATGTGGCAGCGCGGCACGGCGCGTTTTGGGCCAGGGTTTGTCCCCTGGCCCCCCTCATTCCTGATGCCTATAAAAACCCCCTTGGGGTCTTCAGTTTGGAAAAAATGAGAGTTGAGAAAAAAGTTTGTAGTTTTGATTTTGTTTTTAGTTGTTCTTCTTCTAGTTCTAGTTCTACCTTAGGCCATTAGAGTGAAAGAGAGAGAGAGTGTGTAAAAGTTGTATTTGAAAGGTGACAATCAATACAAGTAATTACTTCTCTTTCTTCTTTCCATTTACTTGTCTTTACATTTATTTTTACTTGTTGTAGTGTAACTTCTTTCTTCTCCACTTCTTCTCTTTTACTTTGTTGTAGTGTAACTTCCTCTTTTTAACTTTTCTTTTCTTTTGTTTTCTTGTAGTGTAACTCCCTCTTTCCACTTCTTCTACTTTGTTGTTTCTTTTACTTTTATGGCTAACTAACTTTTTCATTTAGCATGGCTAACTAACTACTAACCCACTAATTTTTAACACTTGTTTGATAACCCGCATGAGTCAATAGTGTCAAACAAGCCTTGTGCAAATGAGAGCTATGGCATCTTAAGACGAGGGTTCTAACTCTAATTTACCTATAAGTATCTACTTTCTTATACTTCATGCTTAATGAGTTTTGATGATCTATGAGTTGTATACTTTACTTATTATTGTAAGTTAGAGACTTTTCCTTTTACTTTGCCGATACCAATAGTGCACTCGAGTCTTTCCTTATTCTCGCCTTCTATCGGATCTAGATAAGGGAATGTCCGAGTTTTTGCCGTGTAAGGCTAAGTTTTAGGATGAACTTTCACGTGATTTCCACGTGAATAGTTCTAATGTACAAGGGTTTTGTTTGCCTATGATCCATCGTGAGGCTATCTTCAAGAAGTTAGAAATTAGTGGGAGCACTTAGTAGAAAGTTAGTCATGCGTTTTTACAACTAAGAAAAATTCACTTTTACAAACTACCAAAATATTTTCCAACAATCCTTGAAACAACTTGTTTTCACTTTTTAAATTCTTTATTTGGAAACAAAGAACATTCTCTTTTCTTGAACATAAAAGCCGCATCAAGCTTCCATCGCTCTCCCTCCTTGTGGAAACGACCCGTATAGCCACTTCGCTACTACGGAAGAATCGCAAAAGCAGTAACTTCGACCCACACTTCCTTCTCATATTTTAGTACTTGCTTTTTGCCGATCAAATTTTGGCGCCGTTGCCGGGGAGGGAACGGCTTTATTGTTCACTACTAAAGATTGTTCTTTGCTTTTGTGTGTAGGAGAAGAACCAAGTAGCTCACCATAACGGGAAGCAAAAGAGGTGGCCAAGGACATTGCGCGAGGATTCATTTGCCCTCGGAAAGATTCGTGTAAAAGCGAGTTTTTCCGATTGAAGTACTAACAAACTCGTTTGCAGGGTTACCGAGCGCCGCTAAAAAAAAAAGTGCTTTCAAAATTTCTAGTTTCCTTGGATGCTTCACCATATGCATGTGTAATAAATTCAACAGAAATTTACTTGTTGCTTAATTGAAAATTGGATTAGACTTTTGCATTTAGGGCACGTGTCTATTTCAATTCATTTCAATTTCTGTTGAAGAGTGCTGGAGACAAGGTACGTGTGCATTCATATAGAATAGGACCAACATTCTGAAGTGATTTACCGCTTTGAGTGTTACCTTGTTGTGAATAAACTGTACACTTGCACAATTGACTTTAAGGGCAAAACCCAAATAAACAAGATAAGGTGGGAATTTCATCACCCTTCCTTAGCCCAAAAATCATCTCCAAGTGCACTCACTTTTTCCAAGCCTTAACTAAAAATCAATAGACGTTGGCCCTAGGGACATCTCAGACTCACTAAGAGATTAACCGAGGTTGGAAATTGTAAGAACTATACTCTTGCAAAATCGGTGTCAAAGGAAAGTGGATTGAGAGGTAAAGCCTCGAAAGCTCCGTGGTTTGGCATAATTAGGCCGTGGCTCCGCCCGGATACCTCCCCCCGAGCTTTGCCCTTTCCTGGCCGATTAGCTTGTAGTCGAGTTCCTGCAACAACCTTCCCCGGAGAATCGACCTGTTAGGAGTCGTCTAGGTCCAGGTACCTTAGACTAAGACTTGTGGTTGTTTTTCTTTCTTTTGTTTGTTTTTCACTCTGTTCGATTGTTTGTTGTTTTTGCGTTGGTTGTGGTGTGCTGCATGCAAGAGTGGGTGAGAGATCCGTCAACTTTCAGATTAACAAGAAACACTTCTCTACCCTTGCATCCAGAACCGGTGATGGCGTCACTTCAGGATAGATTTTACCCGATCAGAACTTCGCTTCCATCTTGCATAAAACTTCCTGAAGCAAACAGAAATAACTTTGAGTTAAAGCCCCAATTCATTAACACTCTTCCCAAATTTCATGGTTTAGAATCAGAGGACGCATACTTCTTTGTTAGGGAATTTGAAGAAGTATGCCTTATGATGCGAATACCCCAGTTAGGAGACGATGCCGTTAGGTTACGTTTCATCCCTTTTTCCCTAAAGGACCTAGCTAAGAAGTGGTTGTACAGTTTGGCAGCAGATTCAGTCACGACGTGGGATGATTTCGTCAAGGCTTTCTTGAAGAAATTTTACCCAATTCACAAAACTGCCCTCATTAGGAAGAACATCATGCAGTTTAAGCAAGACCCAGGGAACCATTTTGGAGATACTTTGAGCGATTCAAAGATCTCCTCGCTCAGTGCCCTCATCATGGCATGGAGAAATGGCGTCAGTGCCAGATTCTCTACGATGGTCTAGATTATCAGACTAAGACCCTGTTAGAAACAATGTGTCAGGGAGGGTTCTTGCAGAAGGATGAGAATCAGGGTTGGGATTTGTTTGAAGATTTAGCGGAAAAAACCCTGCAATGGGAGCCAGCCTCGGAAAAACCTAGGAATTCACAATCTATAGCTTCAAGAGGAGGGCTCCTATCCCTAGAATCATCCATAGCTGCCGAGGCTAAGATTGCTACCCTGATGAGAAGGATAGAGGCTCTGGAAACAAAAGAGCCTGCTAGTGTCAACCAGATCAACCCACTACCGATTCACAATCCGGGTTGTTTATATTGTCAGGCACCGAACCATGTCTTTAAAGAGTGCCCTATTTTTCATGCCCAACAAATGCCACCGGAACACATGAACGCGGCTTACTCACGGCCGCCTCACAACCCCTACTCGCAGACCTACAATCCCGGCTGGAGGAATCACCTAAATTTCTCCGAGGCCCAAAATAATCCTCCCAGGCCTAATTTTTCCAACAACTTTCACCACCCTGCTCCTCCACCACCTTTTCCCAATCAAGCCCCATCTTCATCCTCCCAAGGCTCTCCAATGGAAAAGAAAATCAGTAAATTGGAGGAGAGCATAGAGGCTTTCATTAAGTCCAGGCTGCTTTCATGTAGAACCAGGGACAAACTCTGAATAGTCATTCACAGGCCATATCAAGGTTGGAATTGCAGATGAGCCAGTTAGCTAGCTCCCTAAGTGAAAGACCTAAGGGTACTTTGCCTAGTCAGCCATTAGTTAACCCAAAAACCTCCAACCAAGCATATGAAGTCCAGGATCCATCAATTAACCAGTGTAATGCTGTTCACACACTGAGATCTGGAAAGAAGGTAGACAACCAGGTCTACCAGCAGAAGAGTCCAGTCCATCCTGATCCCACTCAAGGCTCCACCTCTGCTAGTTCCTCCCAATCTGCTCCACAGACATCTGACGAGGACAAAGCTGCTGAACAAGTTCACATGCCTGTAGCACCCTTTCCCAATAGGCTTAGGAACAATAATAAAAATATGCACATGGAGAAAATGCTAGAGATGTTCAACCAGGTTAAGTTAAATGTGCCACTTCTAGATGCTATCCAACAAGTCCCGGCTTATGCCAAATTTCTGAAGGATATGTGTACTAAGAAGAGAAAGACCAATGTGCCCAAGAAAGTGTTCTTGGCCACTAACATAAGCGAAATTCTGTCTGGTCCCATTCCGGTGAAATACAAGGATCCCGGATGTCCCACTATTTCCTGCACCATAGGACAGACTGAAATCAGTAGAGCGCTTCTTGACCTGGGAGCAAGTATCAACTTGCTACCTCTCTCTGTATACCAGCAACTTGGGTTGGGTGAGCTAAGCCCAACTCGAGTCACCATTCAATTAGCTGACCGACTGTGAAGATCCCAAAGGGGGAAATCACAGATGTCCTCATCCGGGTCGGGGATTTCATTTACCCCATTGACTTCATTGTGCTTGAGACCCAACCTATGTCCATCTTAGGTCTCAAACTCCCGTCATCTTAGGGCGCCCATTCCTAGCTACAGCCAATGCCATAATCAATTGTAGGAACGGGTCCATGCGATTAACTTTCGGAGACATGACGAAGGAAGTCAATGTTTTCAATCTTGGAAGACAACCTAGGGATGTCAATGATCAGACATTCGAGGTCAATTCTATTGAAAACCTGACCAGTGAGCATGAGGAATGCATGGAGATAGAAGCTGAGGCAGAGTTTGATCTGGAGGCTGAGGATTTTAATCTAGACCAGATCGTGGATTCAGCAGTGGATTGGGCATCAAGCCCCAGTGTACCCCATCTTAGGATAGAAAGCCCAGAGATTCCCCCCAATGAAGCAACACCTTCCCCAGAGCTGAAAGCCCTGCCTGAACATCTCAAGTACGCATACCTGGGCGGAAAGGAGACCTTGCCAGTCATCATAGCATCCCACCTGACTGAGCAACAAGAGGACAGCTTAATGTCTATTCTGAAAAGACATAGGGAAGCCATTGGATGGATGATGAAGGACATCAAGGGAATAAGTCCAGCCATAGTACAACATAGAATCCATTTAGTTGATGAAGCAACCCCTAGGAGGGACCCACAACGCAGGCTTAACCCTCTCATGCAAGAGGCAGTGAAGGCTGAAATTCTGAAACTATTAGATAATGGGATCATTTATCCCATTTCTGATAGCCAATGGGTTAGCCCTGTTCATGCGGTCCCAAAGAAGGCTGGCTTTACGGTAGTAGAAAATGAGGAAAAAGAGTTGGTACAAACAAGACTGCCTACCAAGGTTCGTGTTTGTATCGACTACAGGAAGTTGAATGCTGCTACCCGTAAAGACCACTTCCCGCTACCCTTCATCGACCAAATGCTTGAGCGTTTGGCTGGACATGAGTACTACTGCTTTCTGGATGGGTACTCGGGATACAATCAAATCCCCATTGCTGTAGAAGACCAGGAAAAGACGACGTTCACCTGCCGTTCGGAACCTTTGCTTATAGGCGCATGCCTTTTGGATTGTGCAATGCTCCTGCAACGTTCCAACGGTGCATGCTTAGTTTGTTCTCTGATATGGTGGAACGTTTTCTGGAGATTTTCATGGATGACTTCTCCATCTACGGAGATTCATTTAATCAATGTCTTCATCACTTAGAGTTAGTGCTACAAAGATGCATTGAGAAGAACCTAACTCTAAACTGGGAAAAATGTCACTTTATGGTGAGACAAGGGATTGTCTTGGGCCATGAGATTTCGAGGAGAGGCATAGAAGTAGATAAGGTTAAGGTAGAAGTGATTGCTAAGCTTCCACCCCCCAAAACATCAAGGATATTAGATCCTTTTTAGGGCATGCTGGGTTCTACCGACGGTTCATTAAGGACTTTAGCAAAATTGCGAGTCCCTTAACTAACCTGCTCGCTAAGGACGTGCCCTTTGATTTCAACAATGAATGTTTCAAGTCATGGGGAAGCTTAAGCAAGAACTGATTTATGCACCTATCATTTCTGCTCCTAATTGGGCCCAGTCATCTGAAATCATGTGTGATGCATCTGATTCTGCTATTGGCGTTGTTCTAGGACAGCGCATCGATAATAGGCAGCACGTGATTTACTATTCGAGTAGGACCTTGAATGATGCCCAACAGAATTATACAACGACTGAGAAGGAATTCTTGGCTGTTGTCTTTGCGTTAGAAAAGTTCCGGCCCTACTTGTTAGGTTCGAAAACGGTGATTTTCACAGATCACTCGGCTCTTAAATACCTCATGACCAAGAAGGAAGCAAAAGCGCGACTGATTCGGTGGATCCTTTTGCTTCAAGAATTTGACTTAGAAATCCGGAATAAAAGAGGTATCGAAAATGTGGTTGTTGATCATCTCTCACGAATTCCGAATGCACCAACCATCCCAGCCCCGATCAACGAGAATTTCCCGGACGAGCACATCCTAGCCATTCTTAAGGAACCCTGGTATGCTGACATCGTTAATTACCTAGCCACGGACAATTACCTGCTGACTGGACAAAGCAAGACCAAGACCGCTTTTGGCCCAAGTACGGTACTTCTTCTGGGAAGAACCGTATCTTTTTAAGTATTGTCCAGATCAAATAATTAGACGATGCATACCTGAGGAGGAACAAAGGAGTGTGCTCAGCTTTTGCCATGACCTTGCATGCGGAGGACACTTCGGTCCCCGCAAGACTGCAGAGAAGGTTCTACAAAGTGGGTTCTATTGGCCCACTTTGTTCAAAGACTCATATCATTTTTGCAAGTCATGTGCAAACTGTCAGAGGATCGGGAAAATTTCTAGAAGAGACATGATGCCCCTGAACCCAATCCTTGAAGTTGAAAATTTTGATGTTTGGGGCATCGATTTCATGGGACCATTCCCCAACTCCTTCGGCAACCAATTCATTTTGGTTGCTGTCGATTATGTCTCTAAGTGGGTAGAAGCTGTGCCAACCAAGACGAATGACAACAAAGTGGTTGTCAAATTTCTCAAAGAAAACATCTTCTCCCGGTTTGGCACCCTTCGAGCAATAATTAGTGATAACGGATCGCATTTCTGCAACAGAGTTTTTGAAGCTCTGATGCGAAAATATTCCATCAATCACAAGTTATCGACCCCGTATCATCCCCAGACAAATGGGCAGGTTGAAGTCACCAACTGACAGATTAAGCTCATTCTGAAAAGGACTGTTGGACAAAACCGAAAGGATTGGTCGGTTAAGCTCAATGATGCATTGTGGGCTTACCGTACCGCATTTAAGACAGTTCTGGGGATGTCTCCTTATAGAATCGTGTTTGGCAAAGCCTGTCATCTGCCAGTAGAGTTAGAACACCGGGCCCTCTGGGCAATTAAGCAACTCAACTTTGACCTAACCAAAGCCGGTGAACTTAGGAAACTGCAGATTTCTGAATTAGAGGAGATACGGAATGAAGCTTATGAGAATGCACGAATCACCAAGAGCAGAACCAAACTTTTCCATGACCATTCATAACCCAGAAAAACTTTGCCCCTGGAGATAGGGTTCTGCTGTACAATTCTAGGCTTCATATTTTTGCGGGGAAACTAAAAACTCGTTGGTCGGGACCGTTCATTGTGCGCACTGTTTTCCCACACGGTGCCGTGCTTATTGCAGATCCTAAAAATAACACGGAATTTAAAGTGAATGGGCAAAGACTGAAGCCCTTCTTGACCACTGAGCCGATGATTCCAGATGATAGTGTGCTGACTCTTTTTGCCCCATCATACACCTAACCACCACAAACAACTAAAAAAAAAAATGTTTATATGCTTACCCCGTGTATTTCTTTTTGACATTTCTTTAGCCTATTCGCATTTGGCCGGCCCGAGTCCACGAAGACGGTGACATCATTTCTTCCCCCTATGTATTGTATTTGCATTTCCATCTGCATTCATTGAGGACAATGCATTAGATAGGTGTGGGGGGGTGCTAACACTTTTTCTTTTTATTCTTTCTTTTTCTTCAAAAAAAAAAACTCAAGATTGAAAAGAAATTTCATACTCTTTATAAAAATACCAAAAGATTGTAGGAATTATGGGAACCTTAGTGATAAATCTTTATTTTTGCCTAACTAAACAAGAAAGAATGGTTTGACTAAAAAGATAGGAGGGATAAGGAAAATAATTCATACCTTTTATTTAGCCTTAGTAGAATATGCATAATTCACACACACATGCTTGAGATTTAGAGACACAACTCTTGAAAAAAAAAAGCTGGATAATTGTGCCTCAAGAAGCATGATTACTCACGCTAAAAAAAAAAACAAAGCTGGATAATTGTGCCTCAAGAAGCATGATTACTCACGCCAGAAAAACAATCTTTATAAATAAATCTTGATTTCGTGGCCTACTCCATTTGCATATTTGACCTGAAGGGTGTTTTTTCACCTGGTGCCCTAAGACCATCTGGTTTGAGAGTCATCGGTTTGATATGTGCTACATAAGTGAAGTAGAAAGCCTAATGGAACCAGGAATAATAAGTAAATATTAATAAAATAATATTCGAAGTTGAGTTGAAAAATCCCAAGCATATCACACTTACACAGTATGCATATCTATCTAAAGCAAAATAAAAGAATGAGTTAGAAGTACAAGATCCTTTCTAAATTTAAAAGAAAAACCATAATTTCTTCTTTTATGAAGGCTAAATATAAGAGGACTTATGAGGGTTAAACCTAATTCCTACATCATTCGGTCATGTTTATTTAGATGATTGAAAGTTCTTTTTCATATATATATATATATATATATATATATATATATATATATATATATATATATATATATATATATATATATATATATATATATATATATATATATATATATATATTTCTTTCTGAAACAACTAACTTCTTTACTTACTGGATTTTGTGGGTGCAATCCGCTGAAAATCCTCAGGAGACAACACTCCTCCTCTAGGGGAAACTTAGAGGTTTAAAGGCTTGTTGCACATGCTCAGTGCAATCGCGTTACCTGCGAAAGTGGTATAATAATTTTCTTATTTTTGTTTTGCTCGGGACAAGCAAAAAGATAAGTGTGGGGGTGTGATTAGTCTCTAATTTTGCATAATTTTCATCACATTCTCATATTTATTTCATGTAAAATTCTACTAATAAATCCTTGCTTGCTTGATCCTAGGTCCATGGTGGGTAAATGAAGAATAAGGTCTAAATCACCATTATTTGGTGATTAAAAGGCATAAAAGATAGCTATTGACCTAGAGAGCTGACTCTGTCAAAATCAGGAGCGTTAGCCAATAGGGGGACAACAGCGCAGCACGCAGCAGGCGGCGCCGCACGTGCCGCCCAAGGAAAGCCGCAGAAACGCGGCATTTTGCCGCGAAAACGCGGCCAAACCAGAAAACAAGAGATCCAGTCTACAGGGGGACAACCAGGCGGCGCGCAGCAGGCGGCGCTGTGCGCGCCGCAAAAGCATTGCCGCGAAAACACGGCAAATGCCGCGTTTTCGCGGCCATGTGGGCGCGCGGCGGGGGACAACCAGGCGGCGCGCGATAGGGGGACAACCAGGCGGCGCGCAGCAGGCGGCGCTGCGTGCGCCGCCAAAGCACTGCATCGGAAACGCGGCAAAGGCCGCGTTTCCGTGGCCATGTGGCAGCGCGGCGCGTCGCGTTTTGGGCCAGGGTTTGTCCCCTGGCCCCCTCATTCCTGATGCCTATAAAATCCCCTTGGGGTCTTCAGTTTGGAAAAAACGAGAGTTGAGAAAAAGTTTGTAGTTTTAATTTTGTTTGTAGTTGTTCTTCTTCTAGTTCTAGTTCTAGCTTAGGCCATTAGAGTGAAAGAGAGAGAGTGTGTAAAAGTTGTATTTGGAAGGTGACAATCAATACAAGTAATTACTTCTCTTTCTTCTTTCCATTTACTTGTCTTTGCATTTATTTTTACTTGTTGTAGTGTAACTTCTTTCTTCTCCACTTCTTCTCTTTTACTTTGTTGTAGTGTAACTTCCTCTTTTTAACTTTTCTTTTCTTTTTTTTTCTTGTAATGTAACTCCCTCTTTCCACTTCTTCTACTTTGTTGTTTTTTTTACTTTTATGGCTAACTAACTTTTTCATTTAGCATGGCTAACTAACTACTAACCCACTAATTTCTAACACTTATTTGATAACCCGCATGAGTCAATAGTGCCTAACAAGCCTTGTGCAAATGAGAGTTATGGCATCTTAAGACGAGGGTTCTAACTCTAATTTACCTATAAGTATCTACTTTCTTATACTTCATGCTTAATGAGTTTTGATGATCTATGAGTTGTATACTTTACTTGTTATTGTAAGTTAGAGACTTTTCCTTTTACTTTGCCGATACCAATAGTGCACTCGAGTCTTCCCTTATTCTCGCCTTCTATCGGATCTAGATAAGGGAATGTCCGAGTTTTGCCGTGTAAGGCTAAGTTTTAAGATGAACTTTCACTCGATTTTCACGTGAATAGTTCCAATGCACAAGGGTTGTGTTTGCCTATGATCCATCGTGAGGCTATCTTCAAGAAGTTAGAAATTAGTGGGAGCACTTAGTAGAAAGTTAGCCATGCGTTTTTACAACTAAGAAAAATCCACTTTTACAAACTACCAAAATATTTTCCAACAATCCTTGAAACAACTTGTTTTCACTTTTTAAATTCTTTATTTGGAAACAAAGAACATTCTCTTTTCTTGAATATAAAAGCCGCATCAAGCTTCCATCGCTCTCCCTCCTTGTGGAAACGACCCGTATAGCCACTTCCTACTACGGAAGAATCGCAAAAGCAGTAACTTCGACCCACACTTCTTTCTCATATTTTAGTACTTGCTTTTTGCCGATCACCCATCCAACCGCCCTTGGAAGGTAGGATTTTTAAAAATAAGATTTGAAAATATTTAGTATAGTCTGAAAATCACTACTACATGAAGAATAAAAACTAGTTTAAAGATAATTTTAAAAATTAGTATTAAATCCTTCAAACATGAAAATAAATCATATATTCTATGAAGCATGCTAAATACACAAGAGTTGACACTCGAAATCTATAAAACTCATAAATGCTCATGAAAATAAAGTCATGAGTAAACCCCAAATATAGAGTGTAAAAATCATGTAATAAGTATAATCATGGAGACAGACAATGAAGCTCAATGAAATTCCTTTTATCAAAAGTAAGAATTCATTAAAACTAAATACGCTTCAAGGTATATGTATGTTTTGTTGATAATAAAAGTATACATACATATCCTAAATATAAACGAGCTCATAATAAAATTTTTACATAAAAAGCAAGTGACTCTAGGGTAGACATGTATATCTAATGGTTTTAGACAAAACTAACATATACATGAAGATAAACACATTTTTATGAAAACATGTACAAAAATAAGAAAAACAAGTAAAGATGCAAGAATTATCAAAACTAGGCTATACGTGTGCATGTAATGAGTACAAATGAGCAATGAAGTGCAAACATATAATAATCAAGTGTAATTCACTACTTGTACAATTTTAAACACAAGTTTTAATAAAATTTCATCTAAACATGTAAACAAAACATGAAGTGCAAAAAATATAAATAATCATGTTCATTAGGGTATATGCACATGCATTAGAGTTAGAATATACACAATAGCTAAACTATAGTGAGAACGCAAAAATAATAGTTCATATAAATATGGGTGTATCTCAAAGACTATTTATGTATATCTCAAGTCTAATAAACATTGTATTTAAACATAATGAACATGAAAAACTAAAACATGCTAAAAGTCAATTAATGAGAGTATGTAAATAAAAATGGGCGTTAGAGATAGTTACTAAAACCAATATAGCTAATCTCTAGGTCTTCATACTATGGTGGTCCTCCCACCAAGCATCTTTGAAGGTGATGCATTCAATGTAGTGTTCATCAAGCTCAAACGCATCCGCCATCAAGGTACCAATACCCTCACGTTAAGTGAGAGTCCACACCTACATCAAATACAGTAGGGGTGAATTTTAGTACTCACATTCTTGGGTCCATAGGGGTTAGCACTTTTTCTAATCCATATAAATTTTTTGCAAAATTTGAATTATGTATTCTATCATAACAAAACTTTGCAAGGTGGCCCTTATGTCCACAATGTGTACAAGTGTACACATGAGCATACATAGTGTCATGTGTGTGAACATGAGAAGAATGTGTATACCATAAATGGTGTGCATGAATATAAGGTACATATTTCTTGCGAAATATAGATTCTACTTTCTTATGATCCATAACACATTGGCTCAAAGTGGAGCCAAAACAATCTATACTCTTCTTTAACATACATATCATTTCAACTATTGAAGAAGAAGCGGAGCAAGTATTCTTATCAATAGAGGGTATAACAATGGAATCATGATAAGAATGAGAAGCCAAATTATTTTTCAAAGAAATATTTTCATTTGAAACACATTCCAATTCTTTTGAAATCAAAACAATTTTATTTTTCAAAGAATTGTTCTCTTTTAAAATAATATCAAATTTTAAAGACAAAACCTTATTTTTCTTCAAAACATCATCACAATCATTTTTATTTTTCAAAATTTTATTTTCTTTTAAAACAAGGTCAAGTTGGGTTTTCAAGGAGTCTCTTTCACTTGAAATCTCAACCCTTTCTTGTAAAATCATGTTTAGCTTTGAAAATAAAATTTTATTTTCTTCTTTCAATCTAGAACTCTTGTTTTTCAAAATTTTGTACTTTGAAAGCAAGTTTTCACAAACTATAGATAGTTCTTCATTTAATGCATCCGCATCCATGCTATCATTACAAAAAGAATTAGAACTATCATCTAGATGAGTATCTGAATGTACCTCAAGGGAGTCACTCCCTTAGACCATATAGCAAGTTTTGTTAGACTCATCCATCATGGGTTCCCTTCTCCATATAGTTTGTTGTTTGTAACTCAGGAGAGGTCAATGTATTCCATATTGCAAAAGCAGAATCACAATGAGAAATCATATATAGATAATCTTTACTAAGTGTGTGTCTAAGTGCCACTAAGGCTTATGCATTGGCCTCTATATACTTGTTATTATCAAGATAAGATTTTTTGGTAGTGGCAAGATAAACATGCAATCTTAGGGTTTTAACATATGCACTCATCCTATACTTCCATATATTAATGTTAGAAACATCAAACATGGGAGGGGCAAGGTGATCCATGAGTGTATAAATAATATGTGTGCAAATGCAAATCTAGATTAGTAATCCAAGATCTCACTCCTAAGTGGTTAAACCTAATATCAGGAGCGTAGGCTATGATACCAATTGAAAATGCACGTAAAGGGGGGTGAATGGTGTGCTACCTAATCTAATGACAAATTATGCGAAATTAAAACTCAAAGACAACACAGTATATGTAACCAAAGAGCGTAGCTAAATTTTTCATGAAGGGCTCTGAACTATCTCCTCAAGATTCCTTTAGATTAAGAGTTGAGGTGCTATTTGAAGCTCTCTTGGTTCAACACAAGTATGGGTACACAAACAATACCAAGCATTATGAGATATGAACAATATAAAGTAATGCAAGATATAAGAGAGAAGAGTTTAGAGATACCGGATCAAACGCAAACACCAAGATATATTTCGAGGTTCGAGCTATTGCTCTACGTTCCTGCCTTCACACAGAAAGATTTTCACTACGTCCATACAGGATCTCCCATAAAGGGAACCTACACCGAGAAATTACAACTCTACACTTGGAGTACACAACTCTCTCAAATACAACCACCTTTACAAAAGAGGGACATGGCGCAAAGTCAAACCACAGTCACCTCTATACAAGAGGGACAGGCACAAAGCCAAAACTCCAACACAGTCACCTCTGCACAAGAGGGACAAGGCACAAATCTGAAACTCAATCACCTTTACACAAGAGGGATAAGGCACAAAGTCAAAACTCAATCACCTCTACATAAAGAGGGATAGGCACTAAGCCAAACCACAATCTAAATCACCTCTACACAAGAGGGATAGGCACAAAGTCAAAACACAATCTCAATCACTTCTACATAAGAGGGATAGGTATAAAGCCAAAACACAATCACCTCTACACTAGAGGAATAAACACAAACCTAAAAAAAGAAGAGATTACAAACTTAGTGATCACAAAAGACTACAAAAAATTTTTCTCACAAAAATAAGATCCTATAGATAGGATTAGAGATGATAGCTCAAGTGTAATAAAACAAAGTGTTTGAAAATTAAATTCACAAAGAAAAATACTTGGGAAAAAAATATAAGATAGAAATAGAAATAGAGATCAAAACCAATTTCCTAAAGAGACTATTTTTCTTTGATTTCTCTGCCCCTTGAAAACAAGATAAAAGATAGAGATTTGAAGCACAAAAAATCTTTTGAAACTCTTTACAAAGTGGGCAAGATGGCACTAGAAAACTTTTTCTCTTGAAACCCAAAACTTTAATTTTCAATGGAATTGTTGTTGTGATTTTAAACCATCCTTATGACCCTTTATATAGGCTTTAGAAAAACAAATTTAGAATATTTTACCAGGTTTAAAAGGAATAAATTGATTCTTAAAATTCAACAAAAGACGTTTTAAAAACATGTTAAAAATCAGCCTTAAGAAAATTAGTCGTTACTGCCAATCTGAAAAAATATTGGTCAACTTTGATCACAGTTTTCAGGCCTAAAATATCATAATTTAGAAATAAGTATATAGGAAGAAGTTGTAAATATTTAAGTCTTCATTCTATTACAACTTGAGTCAACTCAATATCATTTCACAGTAGAAAGTTATCAATACAATATAGAAAGGTGTCAAATAAGAAACTGTAAACTATTTTTAGAACAATAACAGACTTCAACCCAAAATTTGACATCTTCAACATTTGAATCAGAAAATTATTATTGAATAAGAAATGTAGCCCTGAATGTTATCTTTTAAATTAAATTTAAATCATGTTATATGAGTATACGAATAAAAAGTTATGATAAGAAATTTAAAAGGGTGTCGAGCAGATCAGCAGAACTAAAACTGATTAAAATTCAAAACCCGATATATATGTACTTGAAATCCAAAATCGGTTAAACCAAAAACCAAACATATTAAACTAGTGTGTGTGTAAACTTGAGCATATCAATGCTAGTCTATCTTACACAAAATCTAAATTCAAACTTAATATAAACAAACGGAAGTCTTTCTTGTAGAACTCCTCTAAGCCGACTCGATCCAAACATAATCTAAAGAGCTTGATTCCAACCGAGTGTTAGATGTGATCTTGATGTGCGAGCTCTTGAATCTACATGTGTTAGCTCCAAAACTCCTTTGTTGAAGCTAAGCACCTACTAAGATCTTGATAGTAAATCTAAAACTATATAAATAGAAGATCATTAGTATTATAACTACATGAGTTAATCATCATCAAAACTAGAGCGATGGGCCTTTGGGCCAACAGTAACAACATTAATAGTGTAATCAGAATATACGATGTCAGTGAACAGAATAAATAGGATGATGTTGTTACCGTATAAAAATATTTTTCAGCGACTTCGATAACATGAACAATATGGTTTTCTGTTATATGTCACCTAAGTTACAGGGCATGAACAGTAATAGTAATGATGGCAGTGTAACAGTAAAACAGTGTTTATCTCGATGACTTTGATAACATAGTCTATTACAGTGTCATTATATTTTAATTTGAATAAAATTTTAATTCGTACAAATTATTTTATTTGAATTTGTAGGTGAGTTTTAAATTCATGAAAAGAGGAATTTAAAGAAGATATTTTAATAAATTTTAATTCATGCAAATTATTTTATTTAGATCTTTGGATAAGATTAAAATTCATGAAAAGAGGAATTTTAACATGATATTTCAATAAATTTTAATTCATACAGATTGTTTTATTTATATCTTTGGATGAGATTAAAATTCATAGAGAGAGAGAGATCTAAACATTATATTTCAATTAAATAAATTTTTAATTCATACAAATTATGATTTACTTGGATTGATCCTCGTAGCTTGATCCTTAGTTTTCACGCTTCGAGCACGTTAATCAGTTACGATGATTCCATGGAGAGAGGTAAAGGGAGGATGAAGAAATTTAGATTTGAGGTTTTTTTTCTTTCTTTCATTTTTTTACTTGAGAGTAAGAATGAGATGAATTCTATTAATTTATTAGGTTAAGATTTAGGTTAGTATTTTTAGCATATAGGTTACAACAAATAAATCATGCTGTTAAGGGAAATCAATAAGGAACTTATGAAATCTTTCAGTTTGAATTGGAATTTTAAAATTGACTTTAAGCTTTGTTCAAATAAGTTGGATCACCTTCATAATCACACGCTAATATGGCATCATGATTTGGGTACTAGGATTTGATATAGGAGAACTCAGGTTCAAATCATGGCTTTAACAATTTATTTATTTATTTATTTCGATTCTTTATCATTTTAAATTATCTATTTAAGTGTTATGAAATGAGAATATGGGTTTATTAGATATGAATTAGCCATTGGGTTTGGTTATTGGGCTAAGTTGAATTTAAATGAGATAAGAGAATAGAAGTAGAGAAAAGAAAATATGAGCTAGGGTTTTGATTCATTAGTTTAGGGAATAGAAAAAGAAAAAGAATAGAAAAGATGAATAAGATTGGACTTAGATTTGGGCCAAAGAAAAATAAGTGAAAAAATTAGGGAAATAGGAGAAGAGGAGTGGGCTCACTTATACACATGCAAGTTACAAAATAAATGTAATAACATTACCTCTTAGTAAAAATCATAATAATTTATTATAACAATAATTAATAACAATTAGTAATAATAACTCACATAATAATTAATAATAAATAAATAAATGTACATGTACATATTAAAATACCAGTATATTTTATTTAAACACTGTTTTCAAAATAGGGATATTACACATATTCTTTGATATGTGATACGTAACATACTACTCTTAGTAGAGCAGTCCAATGATCATGACTATGCTTACTAGTGTATCTGCTTAATTTGTTTACAGTGTAAGCAATATCGGGTCTAGTGCAATACATTAAATATATTGACTTTCAATAATCTGAGAATACTCTAACTGTCGTAGTTCAGTTCCTGTATTCTTGCGAAAGAGGATGTGTGGGAGAAAAAGATTTGTATTTTCTTTTATCTCATGCTCCTTGAATCTTTCTATCATCTTATACACGTAGTGAGATTGAGACAAACTGATTCCATTTGGTGTTCTTTTGATTTTAATTCCTAAAATTATCTCAGCAACCCGCAGATTCTCCATGTCAAAATTGTTGGATAACATTCTTTTAGTGGACTTAATAATTTCAATATTAGTCTCAAGTATCAGCATGTCGTCTACATAAAGACAAACAATGATACATGCATCTTTGATCATGACACTATTAAATTTCTCATGCCATTATTTTGGGGTCTGTTTTAGACCGTATAAGTGATTATTCTCCAATATTGCATATTTCATACCACACTTTCACACCTCTTCTTTATAAAATTTTGCTAAATAATAGTTTTCTTGTGTGTTCCTAGGTTCATGGAGATGAAAAAGATGATCAAAAATCTCATTTATTTGGTGATTTTTAGATCCTAGTGGAGCCATTGACTTTGGAAGCATATTCTGCTGCTGTAAGGAGCAGAAACAAGGGAGCAACAGCCCATACCCTAACATCAGAGCAGCCATGACCTACAGACTTTAGCGTTGTGCGCCTGGCCATAGTATGGCCATGAAAACACGGCCATACTGTGGAGTCGTGCGTCATGTTTTGACGCACGGCTCCGTACAGCTCCCCTAATGCTCCCTTTGGCTTATAAATACCTGGAATTTCCAGAGCACAAGAGAAGAGTTTTTGGTGTGGTTTTCTTCTTTTTAGGGCAGTTTTCTCTCTTTAATTTAGGTTAGTTGTTCTTCTTCTTTCTCTTTTGTATTTTTTATTTCTTACAAATCTTGTAATAGGGAAGAGAGTGGTACATAGGATGAAAGTTAGAGTGCTTGTAATGGAGGGTGACACTCTATGAAAGGTCGCTCTTTATCTCTACTTATTTTTTCTCTCTAACTCTTTACATCTTTAGCTAATTTTCTTCTCATGGCAACTAACTATTAACTACTAACTATGCTAACTTCTTACCTAATAATCCACATAAATTTAATAGTCTCTACTTGGCCTTGCTCTAGCAAGAGCCATTAATGGCTCATGATGATGGATTCTAACACTCTAACATCTAACTCTAACAAGTTAGCATTAATTTATTCCTTCTCTAGTTTAGTTTTGATGGTTTAAGTGTAACTTGTACTTGTTTATTGAGTTTGGATGTGAAAGTGATCTTATGAGCCATACTTTGTAAAGCTCTTGACCAAGGACTAGTGATGGCCAATGATACATGTGAGGCGAGGTTAGCATGTTGTGGCCATTAGTACTTAATAACCATGAGTTTTCTTGTATCTCTTTTTGTCTTTCTTTCTACTTGTTTTAACCCAAAAACACAATTTCTCTTTTATATTTCTCACTTCTTTGTTTCTACTGTATTCTTCTCATTCTTTGTTTTCTTTTCTTTTCATTCTTTAAACTATAGAAGAACCATTAACACATATGTGAATAAAATGGTAAAGCTTGTATCGCTTTCTATCCTTGTGGATTTGACCCGTTTAGCCTTATGCCTAAGGAAGTATCAAGGAAGCTACAGCGCACATACTTTTATCGTTTGATTTCAAAACGACATACTTTTGTGTGCGGTTTCCCCGATCGAATTTTAGCCCATTGCTAGGGATGAGAACGGTTTGATCTCACATTTTTGTTAACTTTTCTTCTTTTTTTTGGTGTGCAGGTCAAATTTTTAGCATTGCAGAAGTCTACACTTGCTTTTGTGTGGTTGGATAAATTCTTGCATATTGTTATATTTTGTTGCTAGTTTTTGTTTAGATTACATGTGCATTATAATAATTAAGAACTAAGATATGAAAATTGGTTGCTTTAAATCGGTATAGACATTTGCATATAGGCACATGTCGATTTCAATTCTAATATACTGTATTTTGTTCTTGGGTTATTTTGATCTTGACGGAGTGTAAATATTGCATTGCATATACTTAGGACAAACACGTGGGTGATTTACTCACTTTATGTGTTCATTCTTATCTATATTGCACACTTGCACTAATCAAACTTAAGGGCATATCCCCAATAAAACATAAGGTGGGAAAATCATTATCCTCCCTTAGCCTAAAAATCACCTTCCAATTCACACAACCCAAGCCTAAATAAAACCTGCTAGATGTTGGCCCCAAGGGACATCTCAGATTTATTTAGGAGATTGACCCAAGGGAAATTTGTTATAGTTTGACTCTTGTCAAATCGGTGTTAAAGGTTGGGGATTGAGAGGCGAAACCTTGAAGAACAGTGGTTTGGCATAATTAGGCCCGTTGCTCTGGCACGAACCTCTCACTGCTCTTGCCCCTACCTGACCGATTAACTTGTGGTCGGATTTTTACAGTGTAGCCCCCGTGGACAATCTAACCAGTTAGAAGTCATCTAAGTCTAGGTCAACCCTACTATAGGCTAATTTTTGAAAATTTCTTTTTCTTTGTTTGATTGTTTGTTTGCTTATTTTTGTTTTTTCCTAACAACTTTGTACTATGAATTACAATTATAATTATTCCAATGCATTTAATGATCCATACTTCACTCCGACCTCTTTTGACTCGGATATTACCAACCCGGCATTCCATAACTCTAACCAACTAAGTATGCCAGATTGGTTTTATCTGACTCAATATGTGCCCTAGCCCCAATACTATGAACAAGATTGGAATAATTACCTCCCTTTCACAGAGTCAGTGGGGACACAACTCTTCCGAGTCATATAGACAACCACCTTACCAACATCCCACTTCATATACTCCTTCTCCTGAACAACCATTAGAAGAACAAAGTAACAGGGAAACGAGGATGGAAGCCTTAGAGGATCTCGAGCGACGAATTCAAAATCTAGAAAACTCAAAATCCCATTAAAGTTTTCAAATCCAAGATCCTTACTCCATTTTTCAAGTCTCACAGTAAGAAGAACATACTGACTTATAAAAGAGTACGGAATCCATGATTTAATTCCGAAGCGATCCTTCCAATATGATAGAAGCTAGACTTGTCGATGGAAAAAAAGTGTAGGAATAAGAAAACTCTCCCTACCCAATCTTTGACTATTCCTAACACTTCTAATCATATTGATGAAAATCAAGAATCATAGAATCTTAAAGACTTTGACCAAGATTTAATTTCACTACAAAACCTTGAACTTGACCAATATAACCCATTGACAAATTGGCAGGTTTTCATTTCAGGAAATTGAACTTGAATATGAATGTGAATCCAACTCACAACTTTGTGATTCAATTCCAATCTTTAAATCGATGACTCCAGCATCATTACCTAAGTTGGACCCATTTTTCAAGCCAACATTGATTCCGTATCTATAGATTTTGAAATTGAACCACTTCTTTTGGATAGTCATATTTCATTGATGGGAATAGAATGTAAAATTAAATTCTTTGATTTATACTCAACTCTTGAACCTAAACCGACTCTCAAATCCAAAGTTGATTTTTTCCGAGTTACTATTTGTTCCTTAACTTTTCATTTCAAAGCACAAATCATCCATTTCAAAAAATCACATTCTATTGTTGGACCAAGGTATTGACCATAATGACTCAGTGATGATCTTCCAAGATTGATCATGTAAAGGGAAATAATTTTACTAATAGGATCTTGTATGATCCTATTCATATTGGAGATTGTAAATATATAAATAGAAAAGAGGTCAATATAGGTGGGTTCCATGAACCACCACATTATCTTGATTGGGTAGCAATACTTAGCCAAATCAGACCACCATCGGAACCACCGCCATGAGGTAATTTCCTTCCCTTTCCTTTTGTTTTATGTATGTACACATTCACGATGCATTGACGACAATGCATGAGATAAGTATGGGGGAGAGTTTACTAACGTAGGTTGTTTTAATTTTTCTTTCGTTTACACTTCTTTTTAAGAAATTTTTAAAATTTATTTTGTATAAAAACTCTTTTCTTTTTTTTCTTTACAAAACTTTTTGAAATAAGAGAAATAGTTTTGATTTATTTTTAAAAAATTCAGAGTATCTTAGGAATTAGGAAGACCTAAATTATGAATTTTAAACCAAGTCAAAATAATAGATCGTGTTTAAATTTTAAGATAAGAAAGTAAGATTGGAAAGATAATTTGATCTTGAATTTTTTGCCTTAGATATTTGCACTTCCCACTTACACAATTTTTTTGGGATTTAAACAAAGACTAAAAATGCACACAATTTTTTTAGGATTGAAACAAAACTGAAAATACCATAAAAAATAATAAAAATTGATGATAATAAAAATCACTTATTGAAGCTGGGTAATTATGCCTCAGGAAGCATGATTATTCACGCCTAAAAGGATGGACAAAATCAAAATAATCCCTTTTAGTTTTGTGGTCTTATTTACTCGAGTTCTTAAGCCCGGGGGATGTTTCTCGTCTGCTGCCTCAAAATCGTCTGGTTTGGGAGTCAACCGGCTAAAGGCTCACTACTCGAGTAAATAAGAAAGTCTAAGAGAACTAAGAGAAAAATATATATATATATACAAATAAATGACATGAAAGTTAGAGTAAATATCCCAAAATCTTCACAGTTCACAAAATGCATATTTTTATATGAGTTTTATGAAAGATCCAAGAATCATTCAATTTTAAATTCTTATATTTAATTTATAACAAGATTTTGCATTTAGACTAAGTTTAAGGAAGAATAATTTTTAGTTAACTTATGACCTTGTATCGCTTAAATTTTCTACAAAAATACTTCAACACTTTTTCCTCTTTCAAAATGGGTTTTCAAAATACTAACATATAATTTCTTTCTTTATAGACTTTATGGTGTAATTCGCTGAAAACCTCAGAAGACAAAACTCCTCCTCTAGGAAAAACTTAGAGGTTTAACGGCTTATTGAACATACTCAGTACAATCGCATCACCTGCTAAAGTGGTGTAATAATTTTTTTAAGTTTTCTGTTTTGCTCAAGACGAGCAAAAGATAAGTGGAGGGGTGCATTAGCCTCCAATATTGCATATTTCATACCACACTTTCACACTTATTTTTTATAAAATTCTGCTAAATAATGGTTTTCTTGTGTGTTCCTAGGTTCATGGTATGTGATGAAGAAGAAGATAAAAATCCCATTTTTGGTGATTTTTAGATCACAATAGAGCCATTGACTTTGAAAGCCCATTCTGCTGCCACAAGGAGCAGAAAATAAGGAAGTAGCATCCCATACCCCAACATCAGAGCAGCCATGACCTGCAGATTTTGGCGCTGCACGCCTGGCCACAGTATGGCAGTAGAAACGCGGCCACGCAGCCATAGCCGCGTTTTTGCGGCCATAATCTGGAGTCGTGCGTTGTGCTTCGACGCACAACTCTATACAGCTCCCCTGATGCTCCCTTTGGCCTATAAATACTCTGGGATTTCCAGATCTCAAGAGAAGAGTTTTTGGTGTGGTTTTCATTTCTTTAAAGTATTTTCTCTCTTTAGTTTAGGTTAGTTGTTCTTCTTCTTCCTCTTTTGTATTTTTTATTTCTTGTAGAACTTGTAATCGGGAAGAGAGTAGTACATGGGATGAAAGTTAGAGTGCTTATAATGGAGGGTGACACTATGAAAGGTTCTCTCTTTATCTCTACTTATTTTTTCACTCTAACATTTTACATGTTTAGTTAATTTTCTTCTCATGACAACTAACTACTAACCACTAACTATATTAACTTCTTACTTAATAATCTACATGAATCTAATAGCCTCTACTTAGCCTTGCTCTTGCAAGAGCTAGTGCTGGCTCATGATGATGGTTTCAAACACTCTAACATCTAACTCTCTAGCACGCTAGCATTACTGTAGTCCATACTTACTCTAGTTTAGTTTTGATTGTTTAAGTGTAACTTGTACTTGTTTGTTGAGTTTGGCTGTGAAAGTGATCTTATGAGCCATGCTTTGTAAAACTCTTGAACCAAGGACTAGTAATGGCCAATGATACATGTGAGGCAACTATCACTAAGAAGTTAGCTGTTAGTGGAGACATTAGTAGTTAGTAGCCATAGGTTTTCTTGTATCTCTTTTTGTCTTTCTTTCTACTTGTTTTAAAAACCCAAAAACACAATTTCTCTTTTATGTTTCCCATATTTTTGTTTCCACAGTATTCTTCTGATTCTTTGTTTTCTTTTTTTCATTCTTTAAAATATAGAAAAACTGTTAACATACACATGAATAAACCAGTAAAGCTTCTATCACTTTCTGTCCTTGTGAATTCGACCCATTTAGCCTCTATGCTATAACGGAAGTATCGAGGAAGCGAAAGCGCACACGCTTTTATCGCTTGATTTCAAAATGACATACTTTTTCTTCATGATTTTCCCCTATCAATAAAGATTTAACTAATTTACATACTTGATGTTCTTGGCCCTTGACTATAAATCCTTCAGGTTGCTCCATATATATTCTTCATTTAATTCACTATTTAATAATGTAGTCTTGACATTCATTTGATGGATATCTAAGTTGTGTAATACTGCAATCATAATTAACATCCGAATGGAAGTTATTCTTGTTACTAGTGAATAAGTATCAAAGTAGTCAATTCTTTCTTTTGTGATAACCGTTGGCTACTAACCTAGTTTTGAACTTATCGATAGATCCATTGGGCTTTAATTTTCTTTGAAAAATTCACTTACTCCTAGTTGATTTGCTGCTAGGAGGCAAGTTTGTCAATTCTCAAGTATAATTGCTTAGGATGGATTCTATTTCACTATTTATAGCTTCTTTCCATATTGGTGCTTTTGGGGTAGACATAGCCTCTTTTAATGTTTGAGGTTCGCGTTCAATGGCATATGCTATAAAATCTGGACCAAAAGATTTTGAAATTCTTGATCTTTAACTTCTTTTTGGTTCAACTTCCGCATTAACAATTGGTTCATTAGCGCTTTCATCCCTGAACACCATCTCGTGTGTTCTTTTCCAAAAGTCTTATCTTCTTCCCCATTGTATGGAAAGATGTCTTCAAAGAATATAGCATCTCTAGATTCGATAATCATGTTTATGTAAATATTCGGTATCTCTGATTTATGTACCAAAAATTTATAGGCACTGCTATTTAAGGCATAGTTTATGAATGTGCAGTCCATTGTTCTTACTCTCAACTTAGTCTTTTTAGACAGTGGTGCTAGTACCTTTGTAAGGTACCCTACATTTTGAGGTAATGGTAGGAAGGTGCCCTTTCATGTCATAAATCAAATGTATAAGACCAAGTTTCTTATGGGGTACTCTGTTTAGAATATAATTTTCAGTTAACAGAGCTTCCCCTTACAAGTTCTACGGAGCTCTAGAACTTATGAGAATAGAATTAACCATCTTCTTCAAAGTTCTGTTCTTCCGTTCAGTAATCCCATTTTATTGAGGAGTATATGGTGTTGTAGTTTGATGGATTATACCAAATTTAGCACATAACTCACTAAATTCATTTGATTCATATTCTCCACCTCGATCAGATTTTAGAATCTTTATATTCTTATTGAGTTGATTCTCAACTTCGATTTTATATGTTATAAACATATTCATTGCCTCATCCTTACTATTTAGAAGATGCACATAACAATATTTTGTACAGTCATCAATAAAAGTAATAAATTACTTTTTCCCCCTCTTATTGGCGTAAATTTCAAGTCACACAAGTCGCTATGAATAAACCCT
The DNA here is from genome assembly GCA_038442645.1 of Agave tequilana. Classification (NCBI taxonomy): domain Eukaryota; kingdom Viridiplantae; phylum Streptophyta; class Magnoliopsida; order Asparagales; family Asparagaceae; genus Agave; species Agave tequilana. Next base: position 213 of record JAVJIF010016179.1, on the reverse strand, counting down.
AAAGGTTCTATATTTCGATCAATTGAGTGAAATGAATTTTTCGCGAACTTGGCCTCAACACATATCTCTTACTTGCGAATTTTTTTCAAGTTAAGTTTAAGAATATATCCTAAATTAGACAAGTTTTGCAAGGATTTGTAATTTATATGCCATAATCTAGAATGCCATAAAATAGGAGATTCAAGCAAATAAATAAAAGTTTTCCTTTATTGA
>JAVJIF010016178.1:0-52847 GCA_038442645.1 Agave tequilana | reverse complement strand
ACCCGCCCTGTGCGACTCAAACGGGTCGCACAGGGCGGGGCGGGGCGGGTCGAAACGGGTCGACCCGCCCCGCTGGCCATCCCTATTTGATATGAACAAGGAGAGCTTTCCCTGTGGATTAAGTGCAAGACAATCACTGTGCCTTGCTTTGGATCCCTTTTGAGGGGCAAATTTCTTTTTCGTAGCAGAGAAAAAGAGTGTGAAAACTCTCTCTCTCTCTCTCTCTCTCTGTTCTTCATGCACAGAAGCACTGCTGATAGTTTTGTCATCTGAGAAGTAGACAGAAGCAATAATAGCAGAATATTGTTGCTTCAGTTTGTAGCAGGGGAAATCATTATCATCTTCTCACTGTTCCACTAGAAATAGATGGTTTTCGCATGGGCATGTTGAGAGCTGAGACCATGCATTTAGCAGCTAACAAAGTATAACAAATTAAATAACATTAGCTCCATTCACCAATGGTAGGGCATTGAAAAAGAAAGAGCTATGTTAAAGAAAAATAAACATCAGTGGAATGGAGAAGGAATTTAAAAGTGAGGAGGGGCATCTAGTGTGGGCTTAAAATAGTGTGACTGGAATACAGAATGTTGTGGGTGCGACCTCTCAAAGCTCTTAAAATAAACACTTCTCCATTCAGACTCTCTTTTAAGGGAAGAAATACACGAGAACTCAAAGAGAGAGAGAGAGAGAGGGACAAGGGACTAAAATTTTCATCTGTACTGTTGTGAACCCACACACACTAGAATCCAAAGAACGAAGTGGGAGAGAGAAAACAGTGGGTAGGGGAAGTACAAAACTCTCACACTCAGAAAGAAAGATTTTATGCCTCCAAATAAGAAATCAGAGGATCTGTCTCTAAACAAGCTCTCTTCTCGTCGTCGTCATGACCAATGCACAAAATCTCTTCCAAGTTGTCAATCTTCTTGTTTCCCTCTTTTTCCGCATTTTTTTTTATTGTCAACAACAGTGGTGGTGGTAGTGTTACCAATGGACGAAGATTTCGTTAGCTTTCTTGCTCTCTCCACTCAAGCATCCAGTCCGTCCTCACGATGGCGATCGCCATGAGGACCGCGCACGAGGCCTGGCCGCGAGCAGGCCCAGCCAAAGGCCAGCGAAGCCCATGCCAAAAGGAAGCCCATTGTTATAGCCACCGGCATTCCGATCAAATAAAACGAACCCAAGTTAATATTAGCCCCCACGCTCGGCCGCGCGCTCCCCCTGAGAACTCCGCAGCCGGTCGTCTGCGGGCAGTTGCCGAGCTCGCACAGCCCGGCGATCGGCAACGCGAGCGCCGTGAGCTCCAGAATCTCCTTGTCACTAGTAAACAGCCGGCCCCATTGGTGCCTCACCGACGTGGTGAACGCCATCGCCGCCAGGCCGAGCGCCACCGCACAGGCCAGCGACACGATGGTGGTGGTGCGGGCCCTGGCGGGGCGGTTGGCGCCCAATTCGTTCCCGACACGTGTCGAGACGCCAAGGCTCAATGCAGAGGGGAAGACGTAGACCAAGGATGTGGTCTGAATCAAGATACCCATGGAAGCCACGGTGGCCCTGGGGTTGACAAGCAGACCACAGAGCATTATCATGAACTCGTACCACCACCATTCTAAGCATACAGAGACGCAGGTGGGCACGGCGAGCTTGAGCAGCGCCGACCAGCCACGCAGGCAGTCGGCGGTGGGGCTGACCCATGAGTCCTTGTAGACCCCCGAGAAAAAGATAAAGGACAGAAGGAAGAGAAGAGGTTGAGGTCGGTGCACACCATCGCCAGTGCCACGCCGGCGATGCCCATTTTGAAATGCACCACGAGGAGGTAGTTGAGGGGGATGTGGAAGAGCAGGGAAAGAGCAGAGCAGTAGGTGACGGGAAGCGTGATGCTCTGCGTCCGGAGGTAGATTCTGATGGGGTGGAGGAAGGAGAGGAGGAAGAGGTCGGGGATGGCGAAGGTGATGAAGAGGTGGGCCGTGGAGGATATGTGCTCGTCCTGGCCGCACCAGAGCAGGATGCGGTTCATGTTGAGCCAGAGGAGGGAGATGGGGAGGGAGACGGAGAGGAGGAGGAGGACGGTGCGTTGGAGGGTGAGGCCGAGGAGCTTGCGTTGCTTGGCCCCGAAGGCCTGGCCGCAGATGGGCTCCATTCCCATGGCGAGGCCCGAGAGGACGGAGTAGCCCGTGATGTTGGCGAAGCCGATGGAGAGGGATCCGCCGGCGAGCTGCAGCTCGCCCAAGTAGCCCAAGAAGAGCATGGAGATCATGGACCGGGAGTAGAGGACCAGGCCGGCGAGGGCGGTGGGGATCGATATCTTGCCTATGGCTCGCATTTCCTCTGCTACCTGAAAGTGAAGAATACAAGAGAAGATTACAACACACAACTCGGGCCAAGTTAATCTATTTATATTGTTTTGGTTTCCTCCGAGAATTGGTTGGTTACCTCGGAGATTGTAGGGCCTCGGTGGAGGTCGTCCTCGTCGAGGTCGTGGTGGTGGGTGGGGAGATCCATGGGGAATAAGATGCGGGCCTTTTTTGTGAAAGGGGAGAAGGAGAGGGGAGATGGGCTTGTGTTGCACAGGATGAGTTCTTTTGTGAGAGAGAGAGAGAGAGAGAGAGAGAGAGAGAGAGAGTTTGGTGGATTTTTCTGCTGAATGCTGCAGGCTGCTGCAAATTTCTTGCCTTTGAATTGGGAGGGAGAGTGAGGGAATGCGGCGGTACTTATATAGGACTGAGAGACAAGGACAGTGGCCCCTCTGGCCTTGCTGGTTTCTCTACGGGGAGACGTGTCGATTTCTCACACACATTGATTTTTTTTCCATTTTGAAGTGGTTTAAGTGCTCCCTCTCTGAGAGATAAAATGAGAGGAGAGGTGATGTTTTTTTTTTTGGGGAGAGAGACAGAGACAGAGAGAGAGAGAGAGTATGTATGTATGTATGTATGGATCCTTATCAGACTGGTGAGTTAACCGCCAACGCAATTTTGTCTATTGATTGGCTGCGCTGATGTTGTTTCTTTTGGCTTCTTGTTTATGTGCTTTTATTTCTTTTTTTTTTCTTTACCAATTTGACTCTTTTTTTGCTCTTATATTCTTCTAGAATTTCTCCTTGTGCAAAGTTTTTTTTATTCAATTTCCTTTTGGTGTCATAGGACAGAATAATCTCTTTTTCCTCGTCCCCTTCTTTTGCAGTGACGCGATTTGTGACTCGTACCCGTTTGATCCGTCGAAGGTCATGCGTGTTTGGGTTTAATCTTTTTTTTTTTTTTTTTTTTTGTCTCTCTCTTTTTTTCTTTATTTAGCACGAAATTTTGCTCTTGGACCCCTTTCGGATTTTACAGCTGATCATAGTGTTTTGAGGCATCACTCGGAGAGTTTTGAATTTGCTCTTGGGGCCCCTTTGGAATTTTTGTGTTTCTTCTTGAATTTGTTCCCTTGTCAACTTGTCCCATTCCTTTCGAACACTGTCCATGACGCCATGGCCCTCACTTCCCCAATCCAATTCGCTTGGGCACTTCCAAAAGGGTTTGTGTGTGTGTGTGAAGCACCAATTTAGATCACGATTCTCTACTTTCTTTTCTTTCTTCTCATGTGAGAACTGTGAGTAGCAGTGTCAGTGTAACAAATGTGATTTCTCTTTATTCTTCTTCTTTTACCAAGTTGTTGGTTGGTTTAAGTTATTGTAGAGAGAGATTGGTTGTGTGAGGAGGCAGCAGTTGGAAGGTGGGGGACACAATTGAGGGGACATACGTGGCCTCAATGGCCTTCACTGATTCTGTGCATCCTTTTTCACAACATGCTGAGCCTCTCTCAGAGAGAGAAAGAGAGAGAGAGAGAGAGAGAAGAGAGAGAGAGAGTCACTCTCTCTGGCCCCCCAAGGGACAGGTGATGAAACCCATGCACGTGTCTCCTTTGGGTGGGGGTGGTACTCAGATAAGAGCCATCTCGATCGATAGATCGAGAGAGAGAACAAGGACATTTACATGTGTAACAGTGAGCCCTGCAGCTCTGAGCCAAAGGGTGGCAGAATTTAGGGCAAGAACAAAGACATTGAATTTAGAGCAATAACAAAGACATTTGCTCTCTCTCTCTCTCTCTCTCTCTCTCTCTCTCTGTGTGTGTGTGTGTGTGTGTGTGTGTGTGTGAAGAAAACTAATCATTTGCATATAACATACAACAGTATCACCTGCAAAATACCGTGATAGAATCAATATGAAAGAGAGAATAATGAAACATATTCTGATACAATTACAATTTACATTGCATACTGATACACAGACCCTTGATCGATGGTAGGCTGACCAGGGCCGGCTTCATTTTGCCCTAAACCTGAAAAATTCCAATACATGGACCATGGACCACCTGAGGGGGAAGCAAAAAAGCTACACGCATGGTACAAAAATAAAACATTTGAAGAATGATAGTGAAGTGAAGTGAAGCGAAGCAATTGGGTTGGGTTCTCAATCAATCAAACCGCCAGCAAGGATGCAAAATATTTTCCTCCTTTCCTCGTCTCTTTTCTCTTGCTTCTTTATGGAAACAGAATTGTTTATGTTCTGAAGATTAAAATGTGCTTTTCTTGTGATAAGTAGTGTAATGCAATACTGGTGCTGCTCCTAGTACCTGGCTGGTAGTAGTGATCATTGGTATATACTAAAAATATTGTGTTACAGGTGTCTGTACTTCAGCTGCCGTGAGACACTATCTCAGTTGACATTGTGATTCTGGTCGCAGTCCTAAATTTTTTTTTAGATATTTCTAGTTTAATTAGTATTTTGATAATATGGTAGCAGTCAGTGGCGTACGCAGAATTTTCACTAAGTGGGGGCGAAAACATTTTGAATTAAAATTGAAAATTTATAAAAATTAAACAGCATATTCTAAGTTTTGATATTACAAAAAAAAAATAGAGGGGCTCCCATTCAAGACAACATATCTCGCTCTAAATTATAATGCTCCCCTTCGAGGAGCCATATTCTGAAATCGTTGAATGATTAATTCATTGTCAATGTTGTCAAATATGTCTTTTTCAATATATGTCACCAAGCAATCATTCATCAACTCATCACCCATTCTATTACGCAGTGAATTCTTGATAAACTTCATTGCAGAGAGGTTGTGAGAGTTCTCAATCCCTAGAGGAGAGACTGAGAATCTGTCATTAGGAGAAACTAGAGGTTTTTTTTTTTTTTTTTTTTTTTTTTTTGTGGAGATCAGGAGAAATGATCCAAGTTGGATTTTTTGCTTAGTTAACCCAACTCCAGTGGGGGCGACCGCATACGCTCGCCCCCACCTGCGTCCGCCACTGGTAGCAGTCCTTACAAAACACTGCAACCATAATAACAGTCCTTACAAAAATAATGCGATCATGATAACAGTCTTTTAGAAAAACACTGCGACTATATTAGCATTGCGACCAGGATCTGTGGTGAGTCTCTCAGCTGGTGGCTGCGGTACATTTTTCTCTAATAATAATAATAATAATATGCACAGTCAAGAAATTTCTGAATGCCAAAAGGAGATGATTCCAGGCTTCCAGTTGCTGATGGATGATTGATCAAAGCGTAAACCTGACATTAATTTTTGTTGCAAGGGACAATAATTGCAAGAAATTACCATAATTTCGCAAAATTAGCTTACAAAAGGAGAGAAAAAAAATCATAAACCGAGCGCATGAACAAGATTGAACATGCGTTTCGACATTTTTAAATCTCAAGAGCCTGATCAAACCTGTGTTTCATGTTCACAAGAACCATAATCTCATTGTGTTGAACATATAATCATCGCAGGCAACATATATGGTTTCACACCACACACAAGCCCAGAGAACGTGATGCTAAATGTTGCAAAACTCATCATGTAACTTTTTGTATTTGAAGTTCCCGCAGGTGCAAACAATGAGACAAATGCAATCCTCAGTTAACAAATGACTTGAGGAAGCATACTCCTAAATGAGTATTACTTATTGAGAATTAAACCTGATATGATAAAAAATAAAAAGTTCTCTCTTCGAAGAGTCGTGTTTATTTAAAATAAAAGATTGTATCTCTTAGAAAGAGATGTGTCTTTTAAAAAGTTGTATTTCAAGAGTCATTTAGATCTCTATATAAGGAGTTGTTTGGTGAGAATGTTCGGCAAGAAAGTAGAAAAGAATTGAGTAATAATTGTATCTTTCATAAAAGATTAAATAAATTTATCATTGTTGTTTTCTTTGTTTCTCTCCTCAAATTTATTTTTTTGTTATAAAAGTGGTATCAGAGTAGGGAAAAGATGGAAAATGGCATGACGCCATTCATTATTCCCCGCCTTGTCAAAGAAAATTTCAAAAATTGAAGCATTCAAATGAAGACATTGCTAGGTTCTCAAGATGCTTGGGATGTTATAGAGAATGGCTATACTGAGTCAGAAGGAACGGATGGGTTAAGAAATGCCCAAAAGGATGCGTTGAAGAACTTACGGAAGAAGGACAAGAAGGCCCTGTTTTTCATCTACCAAGGTGTGGATGAATCGGCATTTGAGAAGATAGCAAATGTAACTATATCCAAGCAAGCGTGGGAATACTTCAAAACTCCTATAAAGGAGCAGAGAGGGTAAAGAAGGTTCAACTCCAAACACTTCGAAAGGAGTTCGAAGGCCTGGAGGTGAAGATTAAAGAGTTAATTTTAAACTATTTTACAAGAGTTCAGTCTGTTGTGAATCAATTGCGATGAAATGGCGAAACCATTGAAGATGTTCGAGTAAATGAGAAGACACTTCGATCGCTTGATCTAAAGTATGATTATATAGTTGTTGCTATTGAATAAACTAAAGAACTGGAGGTCATGACCATTGACGAGCTTATGGATTTTCTGCAAATCCATGAACAGAGAATCAATAGAAGGTAAGAACTGATGGAGCAAGTTCTGCAGTCAAAACTCAAATTGAAAGAAGAACAGGAGGAAGCCAAAACTAAAAGTATAGATAATCGAAACCAAACCAACTATCGAGGCAGAGGAAGCTTCCGAGGTCGTGGGGGATCTCAGAGGACGAGGACAAGGTGGAAGAAGTAGATTCACTACCAAAAACTATGAAGAAACAGTGCAAAAACAAAAATTCGCAAGGGGTCGTGGAAAAGAAAATTTTTCTGAAAGAGGAAGGTATGAAAAATCTCAAATTCAATGTTACAATTGCAAGAAGTATGACAAATATACGTCAGAATGCTGGAATCGTACACCTAACCATATTGAAGGAGAAAGCAGTTACATATAAGAAGAACATGCTATTCTGCTGGCTTTAAAAAGAGAAGAAGTAAGTGTAATATGTGGTACTTTGATATAGGTGCCAACAATCATATGTGTGGAAAGAAGAACATGTTCGTGGAGCTTGATGAATCAGCAAATAGCCAAATTTCATTTGGTGATTTCTCAAAGATCCCAGTAAAAGAAAAATGCAAGAATCTAATTCGGCAAAAAGATGAGAGTCATCAGCTTATGTCTACTATGCTTCGAACATGAAAAACAATCTCCTCAGCTTAGGATAACTACTGGAGAAGAGATATATCATCCATATGAAAGATCATTACCTTTGTATCAGAGATCAAAAGAAGAGGCTAATTGCAAAAGTTCATATGATGAAGAATCGAATGTTCCTTCTAAATGTTCAAGTTGACAAAGCGATGTGTTTGAATGCAAATATCAAAGATCCATCCTGGTTATGGCACATGAGATATCAAGTTATTGTCTAAGCAACAGTTGTGAAAGGACTACCTTTCATCGATCACCCAAAACAACCATGCAAAGAGTGTCTACTTGGAAAATATCATGGAAGAAGCTTTCCAAAAGAATCAACATTTAGAGCATTCAAATTTCTACAACTTGTTCATACAAACGTTTGTGGTCCAATCTCTTCAAATTCTTTTAGAGGAAATAAATACTTCCTAACATTTACTGATGATTTTTCAAAAAAAACTTGGGTCTATATTTTGAAAAACAAGTCTGAAATGTTTGAAATATTTAAAAAATTCAACACCTCTGTAGAAAAGAAAAGTGGATATTTTCTAAAATCCATCAGGTCTGATAGAGGAGGGGAATTCACATCAAACGATTTGTAGCTTTCTGTGAAGAACATGAGATTCAACACTCTTTAAAAAGACCATACTCGCCCCATCAAAATGGAGTTTTTGAGAGGAAGAATCGAACAATTATGGACATGGCGAGAAGCATGCTGAAGCAGAAACAGATGCTCAAAGCTTTCTGGGCTGAAACTGTAGACTATACCGTCTACATTTTGAATCAAAGTCTAACCAAAAGCCTATGGAATATGACACCGCAAGAAGCATGGAGTTGGACACCTATGGGTGTTTGGAAGCATTACATATGCACATGTACCAAAACAAAGAAGAACCAAGCTTGATGATCGTAATGTCGAATTTGTTCTTATCGGCTACGATTCAACGACTATGGGCTACAAGTTGCATGATCCATATAGCGGCAAAATCATAGTAAGTAAAGATGTGGAGTTTGATAAAGAAAGAACATGGGAGTGAAAATCACAAGAAGAATGGAACAGTCCAGGCTTGTTCTTTGAAGAAGAAGTCCAAGCACAAAAGGAATCGGAAATACATAATCCATCACCTCCATCATCTTCAAATCTTGGTAGTTCTCAGGACATCATCATCATCACCACCAAATTCTTTTCCAAGGCCTCAAAAACAGAACACTCTCCGAGTTGTACGAGGTAACAAAGAATGAAAATAATCTTACACTCTTTTGTCTATTTTCCGATTGTGAGCCTATTGGCTTTGAGGAAGCCGTCCAAGATAGAAGATGAAAAGAAGCCATGGATGAAGAAATCAAGGCTATCGAGAAAAATAACACATGAGAACTTACCACACAATCGAAAGGCAAGGAAAAAATTGAAGTCAAGTGGGTATACAAAGCAAAGAAGAATGTGAAAGGAGATATTGAATACTATAAAGCTCGGTTGGTTGTCAAAAATTACAATCAGAAAGCTGGGATTGATTACTATGAGGTATACTCCCCTGTTGCTCGGCTTGAAACTATCAGATTAATCATTTCTATTGCTTCTCAAAATAATTGAATTTTTTTTTCAAATGGATGTAAAATCCATATTTCTGAATGGGTATCTTGAAGAAGAAGTATATGTTGAACAACCTATAGGTTATGTAAGAAAGGACCAAGAGCATAAAGTATTGAAGTTGAAAAAATCATTATACAATTTGAAACAGGCACCAAGTTCTTGGAACAGCAGGATTGATGAATATTTTCAAGCTAATGGGTTCATCAAATGCCCTTATGAACATGCCCTGTATATAAAGAAGGAAAAGAATGGAGATTTCTTACTGGTCTGTTTATGCTGATGATTTTATATTTACAGAGAACAATGCTAGAATGTTTCAAGAGTTCAAAGACTCCATGATTCGAGAGTTTGAGATGAATGACATAGGGCTTATGTCCTATTATTTGGATATTGAAGTGAAGAAAGAGGAGAAAGTTGATTGTGAAATCAAATTATCAAGATATGATGAAAAAAGCAATATTGATGTTACTTATTTCAAAAGCTTGTGGGAAGTCTTCGCTATTTGACTTGCACAAGACCAGATATTCTCCATAGAGTTCGGTTTGTTAGTCGTTATACGGAGAAGCCAAAATCTACTCATTTAATGACTGCAAAAAGGATCCTGCGCTACAGCAAAGGAACAATCAGGTATGAACTTCTCTACACAACATGTGATGACTTTCAACTCATTGGTTGTACTAATAGTCATTCAGCAGGAGATATTGATGAATGAAAGAGTACAACGGTTTATGTTTTCTTTTTAGGTAATACGATATTTTCTTGGTCAACAAAGTAACAAGCTATTGTCACTCTTTCTACTTGTGAAGCAGAATATGTTGTTGCATCATCTGGATTTTGTCATACAATTTGGTTACGGAATTTACTTAATGATCTTCAACTTGACCAAGAACAGCCAACGAAAATTTACATTAGAACAAACGCGTTGACACTCGTTATCAGTTTATCTGGGAGACCATAAAAGAGAATAAAGTTTGACTAATTTCTGTTAAGAGCTAAGATCAACTTGCTGATATTTTCACAAAGCTATTGAAGCATGAAATATTCTCTATAATATGGAGTTAACTTGGGATGATTACATCAAGTTTAGGGGGAAACAATGAGAATTAAACCCGATATGATAAGAAATAAAGAGTTGTGTCCCTTCGAAGAGTCACGTCTATTTAAAACAAAGGGTTGTATCTCTTAGGAAGAGATGTGTCTTTTGAGTTCAAAAGTTGTGCTTCAAGAGTCATTTAGATCTCTATATAAGGAGTTGTTTGGTGAGAATGCATGACAAAAAAGTAGAAGAAGAATCGAGTGAAAATTGTATTTTTCATAAAAAATTAAATAAATTTATCATTGTTTTTTCCTCAATTCCTCCTCTCAAATTTATTTTTTGTTATCATTACTAACAACCACGAAATACCATGCATAGTACAAACTATATATATCTATGAAGTACAACACATCAATTCGGTAACTGACTCGCACTTACAATGACAATGAAGAGTTGCTTGCAACAAGGAAACTTGGCAAAGCCCACAAATGATGAAGAAAGCACCATTAGCATTCTTTGATGGAAGCCGTGGCAAACCACTTCGAGAATTTATTCAAAGATGCTGATGCAAGAACATTTAAGGACAGCCCATAAAATCAAAGCTCACAGCAACTGAGTACAAGGCATGTCCCCATCAAAGGCATTGATAACTTCAGCATATCCTCTCATTTACCCTGTTGGCCACCGAGTTCCCTATCCATATATCACCAGCAGCAAGAATAATCGCAGTTTGGACGCGATTCCAGCAAATAAACATTGAACCGAATCCCTCGAGAAAATTGACTGACAGAACGGTGCCACTAAGCCATCTTCTAAAGGGAGAATCAGTCTGCGTTAATCTTCACCTGTGCATAGATTGTGACTCAACTTGGAGGGTTTCGATGCTATTTATGTTCAGAACAGCACTTGTACATAAAGGTGCATCTAATGTTGACTCCAATTTCTGAAACTCATTACACTGATGTTGAAGATAGACTTGGTTCTGACGGCATCCAGCGTAGTAATCAAATGCAATGCACTTTCCTGATTATAGGATGAAAATTATATATATTTTTTAAAAGATATATTTTTATTAAAATTTCATAAATGGGTGATATCTAGAGGTTTGGCAAAGATGCTCACCTACAGATCTCGAAGTCATAGAGTAGAACACATGAGGGTTGCAACTTATGCAAGACTGTTTGTAAAGGACGTGTAGTGTGACCACACAGAGAGCCTCCCTTAACTTGTAGAGAAGTTTTCGAGGAGAGAGACATTCTTAGCTGGTCTTTATGGTGGCAGTGCATGCGTTGTCTCACTAGCATGGCTGCAAATGTTTTCAATGCGTGGCCAGCAAACTTATCCATGTCCTTCATTGTTCCAACTGTTACTTCAAAAGAGAAAGGAATAAGTTTATTTGACAGCTCAATGCAACAAGTTGACTAAACATGGAGAAAACAGACAAATGAAATAAAATCTCAGCAACTTTATTAACCTAATAAAATGCGATATTACATTTTCTTTGTATGAAATAGATGCTTATAAGCAGAATAAATGTAGATGAATGCAGAAGAATACAAAATACAATATTATACCTTATCCGCGATCCCGTGTCCTTGTAGTATGAGATCGAGGAACACCAATGACTGCCACGAGCCCACTGACAAACGATGAAACTGCTGCTACAGCAAAAGCTGGTGAATTGCCACCTCCAAATAACTGATCCAATGGTCCACTTCCAACTGTTACCAGCACCTGTTTATGGTCATCAGTACATTAGCAGAAGTTTACAGGCATAATGCTCAAAGTAATACGTAGATCAGATTAATAATGTATACATTTTTCGGGCTATCTTACTCTAAAAGAAAAAAAAATTATGCCTACATCCTGTTCGTATTTTGAGTGTCTTATATTCATTGGAGAAAAATTCAGGTTCATGTGGAAGTGTTACAAACTTCAAAGATCAAGCACGGACAATGCACAAGACTTGTGCTCATTATAAGTCGACTTATAAACCAAACTAGTCAACTTATATTTAGCCTAGTCGACTTATACTTGAGTATAGTCGACTAATATTTTATAATAGAAAGTAAGGTTCTCAGATTTTCTCAGATTAGTCAACTGATACTTAAATATAGTCGACTAATACACATGATAAGTCGACTTATACTTGAGTATAGTCAACTTATAGCAGTTCTGACAGTTTTCTTTTTTGGTTCTGTTATCAGTTCGAGCTGGATTCGAGTTTTCTTCTTTTTCGGAGGTGGTACTGATTGTATTGTTGAAGTTTGGGTTGAATTAGGATCATCTTATGAGCCTATATAAACCCTTGGGGGTGACCTTTGAAGGTAAGTCAAGTTCAACAGATATTTTTCACTATTGAGAGTTGTAAAAGAGAGAAAATTTTGTAACTCTTGTATTTTCTTCTCTTTTTTTCAATATAATTTTTTCCTCCTCCCCGTGGATGTAGATACTCTTGCCAAACCATATTAAATCTGGTGATCTTATGTTTTGTGGTGATTTATCTCGATTGCTTGCTAGTGATAAATCTTTTACGCTTTTGTTGTCGAGTCTTCAACTTGGTGTTTCTCTCTTGCTGTGTTGGCATTGAGCACAACAATTGGTATCGGAGCAATGACTAGCAAGACGATCACAACAACCAAGTTTGAGATGGAGAATTTGATGGAAAGTCACTTCTTGTTGTGAAAGATGCGAGTAATGTCATTGCTCGTAAAGGAGGGCAAACATAAGACTATGCTTGGTATTGAGAAGAAGCCATCAAAGATGTAGGATGATGAGTAGAACGACATCGACTTCTAAGTAAAGACGAAAATTATTCTATGCCTATCAGATGAGGTTTTCTACAACGTCATGAAGGAGAAGGCAACTACAGGTCTTTGGTGTAGGTTGGAAGGCCTTTATATGACGAAGAGTGCGTCGAATAAGCTCTCATGAAGAAACAGTTATACAGCCTTCAGATGAACCCATTGTACAACATCTAAATGCTTTTAATAGAATTTTAAGAGACTTATTGGCTCTGAAAGTTAACCTAAAATAAGAAGACAAAGTTTTTGTTACTCTCCTCTCCCATCATGTTATGACCACTTGATGACCACCATCATGTATGGTAAAGAGACCTTAGAGTTAGAAAATGTCAGACAGATGCTCCATAACAACGAGCTGATAAAGAAGATAAATTCTATAAAGGAGGCCTCAGGACTAGTTGTCAAGGGCCAGAGAGGGAGATTAAAGAGTAGGAGACCTAAAAAGAATTCAGATGCCTCTGACAGTAATGTTTGCTACTACTGTAGGAAATCAGGGCACATCAAGAAAAATTGTACGAAATACAAGGAGATGCTGAAGAAGAAAGGCGATAGGCATTCTGATGGGTTTACACTAGTACAGAAAACATGTTTAATGATGGTTAAAAACTGACTTACTTATATAAAGGAGTCGTAATAATCTCAAGTATATGGCGGCGGTTTTTGTTGGCCCAGAGGCCCATCACTCTAGTTTTGATGATGATTAACTCATGTAGTTATAGTTTGCTAATAATCTTGTGATCTGTAGTTTTAGATATTTGATCAAGATATTAGTAGGTGATTAGCTTCAACAAAGGAGTTTTGGAGATTTCACATGTAGATTCAAGAGCTCGCACGTCAAGATCGCATTTAACACTCGGTTGGAGTCAAGCTCGTTGGATCGTGTTTGGATCGAGTCGACTTGGAGACAAGAAGACTTCAGTTTGTTTAGCTTAGTTTGTTTAGATCTTGTATAAAGATTAGATAGTATTGATATGTTCAAGTTCACACACACACACACAAAAGTTTAAAGTTTATTATTTTGGTTTTCGGTTTAACCAGTTTTGGATTTCATGTCAAAAACATAGATATATATCTTATATGTATATTGGATTCTATCCATATACAATACGCTTCAAAGTTGTTTCAATATCTTATTTTTGTATCCATATGAGTTTTGGATAAAACTGTTTTCCATTTCAAAAATCTAAGTTTTAGAAAATACCGATTTGGTTTAAAGCCTAATTTCAATATCACAAAAATGGTTCAAATTGTTTATAGTATGTGTTGAATTTTAGTCACACATATTTGTATTTCAAAGATCTTAAAAGAACTTATTTTTGTGAAATTTATGTGATTTTATGCGATTTAATAGAAGGTAAAATAACGAAGTTTTTAATCCCCAAAACAGTTTGACCTGGCCTTCTGCCGGTCGACCGGATGGTCGACCGAGGCAGAAGTCGGTCGACAAGTCTGGTCGACCACTGTGCACAAACGTGCACAGGCCATTTGGCTGGAGGTCCGGTCGACTGGGTAGGTCGACCGCCAGATAGCTCTGCTCTCTGGATCTGGCCCTGGCAGAGAGCTTCTGCTCTCTGTATCTAGGCCTCAGTCGACTGGGCGTTCGACCGGTGGCTCAACGGTCATAAAAACGACCGTTGGACGTCAACCGGGCGGTCGACCGGAAGGGCAATTTTGCCCTTGACAGACTGCCAACGAGCAGATTTTTGAGAGGGTATAAACACTCATCTCTTGAGCTGGTTTCTTCATGATTTTTGAAGAGCAAAATTTTTTATCTTTCCTAGTGTTTTAGCAACAAGTTTTTAAAGAGTTTTTGGGTTATAAAAGTCTATCTTTATTTATTTTAAAGGGTTGAAAAAAATCAAGAAAAAGAGAAGTCTTTGGGAATTATTTTTGATCTTCATTTCTATTTTATCCTAGAAGTTTTTCCAAGTATTTTCTTTGTATTTTTGATTTCCAAACTCTTTATTTCTTACACTTGAGCTATCATAACTATCCTATCTATAGGATCTTATTTTTGTGAGAAAATTGGTTTGTGATTGTTGAGACCACCAAGAGTTGTAATCCTTTTTGCTTTGTGTTATCCCTCTTGTGTAGAGGTGATTGTAGAGGAGTGTTTGAGTTGGTTGGTATCCCTCTAAGTGTAGAGGTGATTGTTGGAGTGTTGGCTTTGTACCTATCCTTCTAGTGAGAGGTGATTGTTATTTGATTTTGTGCCTATCCCTCTATTGAGAGGTTGATCTTGTGTGGCTTAGTGCCTTGTCTCTTGTGTAGATGTTGTTGTTGTTTGAGAGAGGAGTTGTGTACTCCAGAGTTGTATTACCCAAATTCTCAGTGGAGGTTCCCTGTGTGGGAAGTTCTGTGTGGACAATATAATAGAAATCCTTCTGTGTGAAGGCGGGGACGTAGAGCAGTGGCTCGAACCTCGAAACATATCTTTGTGTTTGTGTTTTATCCACTATCTCTAACTCTCTCTCTCTCTCTCTTATATCTTGCATTGATTCATATTGCTCATATCTTATATACTTGATATTGTTTGTGTGCCTCACTTGTGTTGAACCAAGAGAGCTTTACATAACACCTCAGCTCTTATTTAAAGGAATTTAGAGGAGATAGTACAGACGGCTACACTCTTTGGTTACACTAAGTGTGTTACAATTTAGTTTTTAATTCCACATCATTTGTCATTAGATTAGCCATACACCTATTCACCCCCTCTAGGTGTACTTACAATTGGTATCAGAGCATACATTCCTGATATTAGGTTTAACTACCTCTGAGTGAGATCTTGGTTAGCTAATCTACATTTGCATTTGCACTCATATAGTTTATACACTCATGGATTTCATGACCCCTCTTATGTATAATGTTTCTAACATCAATATCTGGAAGCTTAGAATGAGTGCTTACTTAAAAACCCTAGGCTTGCATGTTTACCTTACCGCTACCAAGAAATCTTATCTTTCTAATAGCAAGCATATAGAGGCCAATGCACAAGACCTAACGGCACTTAGAAACACATTAAGTAAAGATTATCTTATGATGGTTTCTAATTATGATTCCGCTTTTGCAGTGTGAAACACTTTCACCTCTCCGGCGCTACAAACGACGAAATATATGGAGGAGGAATTTAGTGGAAATGAGTCCGACGATACTTGCTACATGGTCCAAGGGAATGACTCCCTTGAGGTAAACTCGGATACTCAACTAGATGATGCTAGTTCTTTTTGTGATGATTACATGGATGCAGATGCTTTTAATGAAGAACTATCTATTGTTTGTGAAAACTTATTAGAAAAATATAAAGTTTTGAAAAAGAAAAACTTTAAATTAAATAAAGAAAATAAGGATTTATGTTCAAAACTTGAATTGATTTTGCAAGAGAAGATTGAGATTTCAAATGAAAGAGATTCTTTAAAAACCCAACTTGACCTTGCTCTAAAGGAAAATAAAATTTTGAAAAATAAAAATGATTGTGACATTGTTTTGAAGAAAAATGAAGTTCTATCTTCAAAACTTGATTTTATTTTAAAAAAATGATTCCTTGAAAAACAAAATTATTTCTATTTCAAAAGAGTTGGATTTGATTTCAAATGAAAATAATTTTTTGAATAATGATTTGTCTTCACATATTTGCCATGTTAATATTGCTTCACCATCTAGTGTTTCAATTGTATGCTCCACTTTGTCTTCAAGTATTAAAAATGATATTTGTGTATTGAAGAAAAATGTTAATTGTTTGGGCTCCACTTTGAGCCAATGTGCCATGAACCACACATGTTTGGAATCTATGTTTCGAAAGAAACATACTCTATCTATGCACGCACACCATATACGGCATACACATGCTCCTCATGTTTACTTACATGACACTAGGTATGCTTACGTGTACACTTGTACACATTGTGGACGTAAGGTTCATCTTGCAAGATTTTGTTATGATCGAATACATAATTTAAATTTTGCAAATAAGTTTATTTGGGTTAGGAAAGGTGCTAACCCCTATGGACCCAATAAGGTATGAGTACCAAAATCACTCCTATTTTATTTGATGTAGGTGTGGGCTGATAGGTAGTAAAAAATGCATATTTATCACTACATTTACTATCACATTTTCATATTTATTCCTACAATTATGCACAATTACTAATGTTTTATTATTTAATGTATGCAGGACTTGAATAATTAATTAAATAAAGAATAAAGCCTAAATGAAACCCAGAAGCCCCAAAAAGCCCATGTGCAAGCCTAAGTGCAAAAGTTGCAATTACGAAGTGGAAAAGTTGCAATTACTAAAAGAAGAGGAAAGGGATAGACTTCTATTCAATCCTAAATGCTTGCAGGATGAGGATAAAGATAAAAGGAGGAGAGTGCAAAGATAAAGTTCGTTTTAAAGAGATTTGATTTTAGGGTAACTTGCTTCCCAAGTTATCCTAAATTTTCAAAATAAAGAGTCGGTACGCCAGATCTAAACATATATACCCAGATGGACGGACCAGAGGAGGCCACGCGCGAAAGCGCGTGGCCAGGGACAAAGCTAAGGCCGCGAAAACGCGGCCAAAGCCGTTCTGCGGCCATATGGATGAGCGAGAATATCTGCTTTCGTGGAAGAGTTGTACTTGGACTCTACCTCTTCTATCTCCTATAAATACCCCTGCAGAGCAACAGAGAAGGGCGTCCAGAAAGTACAGAAACAAATCTAGGGTTTTTTTAGGCTAACTTGTAGATTGTAACTTAGGTTTTTTTATTTTCTTTTGTGTAATTTTTATTTTTTATGTAACTGAGAGGAGAGGATACTTTCATGGAGGAAGGAGATCAAACTTGTACTGAAGGTGACATCGGTGTAAGTAATCTTTTCTTCCATTGTTAATTGAATCAAATCAAAGTTTATTTTTTCTATTCTTGTTTTGTTTTTGTTTTTCTCTTTTGCGTTTGTGGATCCATATGAAACCAAGAGCTTCGAAGTTGCCTTCTCCTTGCAAGTGCCGTTGATGGTTTATGGTGATGAAGATCTATTTCCATGATAGTATAGCTCGCCCTTTTATTTGTAGTATAGACGGGAATAGGGAAGATCTCATATTCCATGCTTCGTTCGCCTTCAAAGAAAGGTACATCGTTGTTACGGTTCAAAGGTAAGCAGACGCCGAAGAGGTAAGTATGTTTTTAGTTTTTAGTTTTCTTTCTTTTATTTCTTTAGTTTAGATTACCAACACTACAATAGTCCCAATATTTTTCACACTTCTTCTTTTTTATTGTAAATATCATTGTAAATATTATTATAAATAAAAAGAGAGAGATCTTACTAAACAATCTTCCATCACTAGTCCCTCCCTGTGTATCACGACCCGCATAGCCACTTGCTATAGCGGTAGAATTGAGCACCTTGCACATCCTATTCTTAAAATTGAAATACTATATTTTGTGTGCAGGTAAAATCTCAATCAAAATTTTGGCGCCGTTGCCGGGGAGGGACGGTAAGTTATTCTCTAAAAAAAAATAATAATTATTATTGATTTATTTATTCTTTTTGTTTGCAGGATCAGAGAACAGAAAAACTAACAGCAGCAAAGGACATATAGCAACTCTGTGCCTCTGCCCTCGAAGGTAGAGCAGCAGAGCCTACTACAGAGCCGCGTTTGCGGGGCAATAGCCGCGTTTCCGCGGCCTGTGTAGTTCACTACTCACTCTGTTTTCTGCAGGTTGCTGCAAATTGAAAGATTTGTTTACTGCTCTATTAACTGTTCTCTGTGATCACCCTGCACACTGCTAATTAATTAACAGTAACCTATTTGTTGAAAAAAAATAAAAAAATTAGACTCTTGTATATAGGCACGTGTCTATTTAATTTTTTAATTTCTGTTGAAGAGTGCTGGAGACAAGGTACGTTCGCATTGCATATAGACTAGGAAGCACCCTTGGCTGATTTACTGCTTTTGAGTGAATATTGTCTATTGCTTTACACGTGCACTAAATTGACTTAAGGGCTTGTCCTATAAATAAGATAAGGTGGGGATTTCATCACCCTTCCTTGGCCCACAAACAATCTCCTCACTCACTAACCCAAGCCTAACTAAAAATGAGTAGACGTTGGCCTTAGGGACATCTCGGACTCAATTAGGAGATTATCCTAAGGGGGAACGGTGTTGGAATTTGACTCCTGCCAAATCAGTATCTAGGAAGGGGATTGAGGGCCGAAAGCCCGAAGATTGGTGGTTATTTAATTAAGAAACGTCTTTGACGGAAAACCTCCCACCAATCTTGCCCTGACCTGGCTGATTAGCTTGTGGTCAAAGTCTGCATTCTACCTCCCGTGGACAGTCTAACCAGTTAGGAGTCGTCTAGGTCATAGGTCTACCCTAACTTAGGTTAGAATTTTTTCTTTTTTATTTGCTTATTTGTTTGTTTTTTGTTTGTGTTTTATTTTGTGATATGGCTTATAACAACAATTTTTTCAATTTTAATAATAATCCATATTACACATCAACCTCTTTTTCGGATATTACCAACCTGACATATCATAACTTTAACCAACCTAGTGTGCCGGAGTGGTCTTATCCGAATGAATATAACCCATGCCCCCCATCTTATGACCATAATTTCCACAACGATTTCTACTCTTCACAGAGTCCATGGGGATTCACCTCCCCCTAGTCCAATTTTCAACCAATTTGTCCTCCTTATCCACCTTGTCCACAATATTTTCAAGATTCATACTCAGATCCACCAGTTCAAAATAGAAAACCATCTATCTTGAAAATGATGAGTATGCATGAGTCCAAGCAACAATCACCATCAATCTTGGATATGATGATGCGTAAGTCCAAGCAACAATCACCGAATCTGACCGACTCACAATTTCATCATGATTGTCACAACAACACTTCATCTTTTCAAGTCCTATCACAACAAAATGATGAACCTATCGACTATGAAAAGATGCTTGAAGTCATGACTCAGGCTAGAATCGCTCTTGATCATGAAATAGATATGATGGTTCGAACTTTACGTTCTCACCGTTCGGCCATTTCTGATGTCGCTAACCATTCTCTTAGAGCCGAAGAGTCACGTTGCTTTGGAAAACAAGATTCTATTTCAGTACAATCATTTGAACTTGCCCAAACTCCAAATTTTAAAAATGACATTAACAGTTTGGCAAGTTATTCCTTTCCTGAAATTGAACTTGAAAATGAATATGATCATGAACCTCAACTTAGTGATTCAATTTTACTTCCTAATTCAATAATGACTCCTGTGTCTCCACCTGATTTCAATCTTTTCCCCGAGTCAACATTGGATCCTGTGCCAATTCATCATGAAATTGAATCACCCATTTTTGATGATCATATTGAACTTGACCAATTTTATAATTTTGAAAGTCCCATGGATAAATTGGCAAGTTCTAATTTTTATGACATTGAACTCAATGAGAAATGTGACCTAGATTCTCAAATCTGTGATCAAATTCAAATTCCTGAATCATTATTGGCTCCTGTTTTGTTACCCGACTTAGGTAATATTTTAGAGTCAGTTTTGATTCCCACACCTCTCATTCCTGAACTTGAATCACCAATATTAAGTCATATTCCATTGTGGGAAAATGATTGTGGACTTGAGTCTCAACTTCTTGATTTGGACCCACTTCTTGAACCAAGCTCGACTCCTGAACCTTTACTTGATTTAAGTTACTTTCTTGAGTCGGTATTCGTTCCCATACTTCTTAAGTCCAAGTCAATCATTCTATCTTTTCACACTCCATTTTGGGACAAGGCGGTTGACACAAGTGACTCTGAAAATAGTTATAAAATTTGAAAATTAGATGGGGAGGAATTTTTAAAAAATGTTCATACAGACATCATTTTAGTGGGTTATACAAGAGAGATTTCTGGTGGGTTCCTCCGAATTCCACGAAAAGTAGATTGGGCTGCATTTCGTAGACCAATTAGACCACCACCGGAACCACTACCTTAAGGTAATATTTTCTTTCCCTTTCTTCTTTTTCATGCATACATGCATTCATTCATACATTGAGGACAAAGCATGAGATAGGTGAGGGGGAGGATTTACTAACATACTAATATAGTTAGATACTAACTAACAAAATAAAAAAAAGGGGACAATATTTGACTTATCTTTTGAAAGAAATCTAAGTTAGTCTTAAGAATTAGGAAAATCATGATTAGGATTTCTAAAAACTTGGTCAAAATAAATAAATTGTTGAATTTTTAGGTATAGGAGGAAAAATTGAATAAGTAATTAGTCTTAATTTTTACCTTAATGAAATGTGCATACCTAATACACTCACACATTTAGGATTCTAAGACAAAGACTCTTGTGCCCTATAAAAAAAATAATTTCTAAAAAAATTTAAAAAAAGAAAAAAATTTCACTAATTAAGCTGGATACATGTGCCTCAAGAAGCATAAGTATTCACGCCTAAAGGTGATTTTATAAATAAAGTCCTTAGTTTTGTGGCCTAGTTCACTCGAATCCTTAAGTCCGTGGGGTGTTTTCTCACCCAGTGCCCTAAAACCGACCGGTTTGGGAGCCACCGACTTTAAGTTCGCTACATGGGTGGATTAGAAAGCCTAAGAAAACTAAGAAAAATTACTTATGTACTAACACATCTAATAGTTAATTAGTTAGGTATGAAGGCCTCAAGAAGCCTTCATTCTTACACGAAAGAAAATTAGATGAGTTATACATATATATAAAAAAAAAGAAAAAAGAAAAAAATAATAATAATAAAGAGGCATGAGAGTCCAAGTTAAGGAATTCCTAGTAAAAATTCACAAGGATGCATATGACTTTTTGGTAACGAAAAAGACTATACAAAAATTCAATTTTGATCCTTACCTAAAATGGATAACAATTTACTATATAAAGACTAAGTTTAATAATGAATAAAAATGATAATCCTAAAAACTTATAGATTACTTAGTCTCTTTAAACATATTTAAAATATTTTCCTTTTTATGGATTTGGTGGGTGTAATCCTCTGAAAACCCTCACGAGACAACACTCGTCCTCTAGGGTAACCTAGAGGTTTAACGGCTTGTTGCACGTGCTAAGTGCAATCGTGATTCTTACGAAAGTGAGTTAGGATAGATTAATTTTTCTTTTCTTTTCCTTTTTCTTTGATTTTTACTCAAGGACGAGCAAAAAGATAAGTGTGGGGGTGTGATAGGTAGTAAAAAATGCATATTTATCACTACATTTACTATCACATTTTCATATTTATTTCTACAATTATGCTCTATTACTAATGTTTTATTATTTAATGTGTGCAGGCCTTGAGTAATTAATTAAATAAAGAATAAAGCCTAAATGAATCCCAGAAGCCTGATTAGACGGGAAAGGTGTTGTATTGTGGAGTTAATTTGCACACAAATATAGATATTCAAATGAAAAGAGAGTTAAGGTTTAGAAATAACCTCAAGTGCTTAGATTACTCCACAAATGTATGAAAGATGATTGATATACCCTTTCCTATCTCCGCTATAGCATAGAGCTATACCGAGTCGATTCTCAGGGAGAGCTAGCGATAGAAGCGTTACGGTCCGTAGTGAAGATGTAAAACAAGAATTCTTCTTTGCTTTAAAAGAATAAAAGAATCATGACAAAAGAATGAAAGAATGGATGGATATGTTCATGATGGAAAATGTAAAAAGAAATCAAGATCAAGATTGGTTTTGGACTAACAACTAAAAAGAAAGTAAACTTGAAGAAGCAAACCATGACTAGCTTACCTTACTACCTTACCAACACTTACTAAACTCCGTGATAGTGAAGGCGTGCCTCATGTTGATTTCATCAGCGTAGGTTTGTCTTGCGTGTTGATCTAATTACTTTCTCACGTAGATGAAGGGTGGTTTAACCCATCGGAGAAGAGAAGACCATCCAACTTGCAAGATGAACTAAAGCAATCACCCATGGGTTAGTGAAGATGGCAAGGCTAGTGGTTAGCTAGTACATGGTAGAAAAATTAGCTACAAGCCATTAATGAAGAAAAGCAAAGTATGAAGTAAATTGCAAGAAAGTAAAGAAAGCAAGTAAAGAAAGCAATTAAACTAGAACCAACCTCAAGTAGAGATGAAGAGAATGGATGAATCCTTGCATTGCTTTAAGTTGTCACTCCTTGATGTACAAGCTCTCTCTCTTACAACTCTCTCTTGCAATGATTTCTAGGGAAGAAGAAGAGGGATCTAAAGAACTAAAACCTAGAGAAAAACCTATGAAAATTACAACAACTAACAATTTCTCCTCTCTTCTCCATTCTGTCTTTTCTCGCAGGTCAGGTGCAGATATTTATAGGCTGAGAGAGAAGCTTCAAGAACCCTTTCTGTTGGCGCAAAATCCGGATCTCAACAACCTCCAAACTGTCGCGAGCGCGCGGCAAAATCCCGGATTCTGCGGCTCAATCTGGGCCGTTGAATCGGATCTTTCTGGTACAGTTCTGTTACGAAGTTGTTATCCACGTGGCCTTCTGGAATCTTCAGTTGTTACGCGGATCTCTCTGGATTCTGATTTCAAATTTGGGCTTTATCTTGGGCTTGAAATTAATCTCTTTAATTATTGCTAATTAAAGTGATTATTGGGCTTTCTCTCATTTGAGTGTGGACCTGCAAATATATAGAGAAGATGAGTAAAAATCATATATTTATTTGCAATATGCATGGGGATTATGTGGTAAAATATGCAGAATTGAATACCAATCACACCCCCACACTTATTCTTTTGCTCGTCCCGAGCAAAGAAAAGAAAAACTATACTACCAATTTTATTACACCACTTTCGCAGGTGACGCGATTGCACTGAGCGTGTGCAACAAGCCGTTAAACCTCTAGGTTACCCTAGAGGAGGAGTGTTGTCTCCTGAGGGTTTTCAGCGGATTGCACCCACAAAATCCATAAAGAAAGAAAACAAATGTTAGCGTTTTGAAAACGCATTTTGAACAAGAGACATGTTTTCAAACTATTTTTGCAAAAATATAAGTGATCTTAGGTCATAAGTCCACCTATAATTATTCTTTCTTAAACTTAGTATCTATGCAAGATCTTATCTTCAATTAAGGTAAGAGTTCAAAATTGGATTGAATACTTTATCTTTCATAAAACCTAGATAATATGCACACCGTGTTCAGTGAAAATTTCTGGGATTTCAACTCCAACCATCAAGCCATTTATTTATTTATATATATATATTTTTTCTGCTTTTTTTTTTCCTTCCCTTAGTTTAGGCTTTCTAGTTTACCCTTGTAGCGAGCCTTTAACCGATAACTCCCAAACCAGACGGTCTTAGGGCACCAGATGAGAAAACATCCCTCGGGTTTAAGGTCTCGAGTAAAAAAGGCCACAAAACTAAAGGGGATTATTTATTTCCTTTACCACCGTTAGCGTGAATAATTATGCTTCTTGAGGCACAATTCTCCAGCTTAATAGGTGATGTTTTATTTATATATTTTTTTTATTATTTTATTATTATTATTTTTTATTTATATGGCATTTTTGGTCTTTGTCTCCATCCCAAGAAATGTGTAAGTGTAAAGTGCATATTATCTAAGGCAAAAAATTCAAGATAAAAATATCTCACCAATTTTTCTTACTTAGCCTATAATTTCAAACAAGATCTATTATTTCAACTAGGTTTAAGATGTCATAATTAAGGCTTTCTTAATTCCTAAGATACATCTTAATTTTCTTAAAAATAGATCTAAACTTTGTCTCTTATTTCAAAAAGTTTTTTTTTTATATATTATTTCTAAAAGAAAAGGTAAATCTAAAAGAAAGTGGAAATTCTATAACAAAAATAAAATCTAAAAGAAAATGGAAGACCTAAAAAGAAAAATAAAAATCCTAAAAAATAAAAAAGCCTATAAAGAAAATAAAAAAAATCCTATGTTAGTACATACCCCCCCATACCTATCTCAGGCATTGTCCTCAATGTATGCAAGATAAAAAAAATAATGCATGAAATAGTTAAAAGGTAAGAAACTACCCCCTCTGTCGCTTTGGACCCGCGGTGGTGGTAGGTCCAGCCGACTGTGATCTCCTCAGTGTCGCCTCAATGTTATCTAACCTAGAGGATTGCTCCTCTACCTTTTTCCTCAGTCTCACTTGCCCCCTAAAAATCTTCTTCATGCCCTTCCAGATGGAGGACATGAAGGCATGTGTATCATGTGGGGGGTCCTGCCTCCAAAACTCAGGTTCATCTTCTTCCTCAAAACTCTCCTCAGAGGAGGACTCTACCGGTACATCCTCAGGCTGGACAGTAGGTGTCCAGACCGCATGCAAACAACTATTATACGAACTGGTAGGTCTCTCGGGTGCAACAAACACTCGGTCGAATGAATCAAAAACATCGTCTGGTAGGAAAGTCCTACATAGACGTGTGATCAAGATAGGATGGGAGTATTTGGCACCCCTAGTGCGTGAGGAATTGGCTATGAGTGCGTGAAAAATGACTTTATTCAAACAAACTGTGTGTTGACGAGTCATTAAATCATGTATAATTTGCAACACAGGTCTGTTGAATGTGGAGGTGTGGTCTAGCCCTAAAATATTGCGTTGGATCCAACGTCCAACGCAATGAACATTTCTAAACATGGTGCTAGCCTTCAGCCCACGATCCTGCTCAGTACAACGAGCCCCCATAACAGTCATGTAATCTATAAGCGGGAGAGGCTCGCTGTGTTGTGTGATGGATGGGACAGTAGTGACTTCCTCAAGAAGAGGAAGCGTGACAAGTAGGTCTCCTGTGGGCATGTGTACAGTGAACTGGTACATGTGTGGATCAATCGATGCTTGGTCAAGATGAGTGTAAAACATTGTCACCAGTTCGGGACAATAAAATGCATCGGTCTCAGTGTTATCGTACACTAGCGAATACCAATTCCTTGCCCTAATTCTCTCTAAAAATACATGCCCATATCCATTCACATCACATAAAATCCGCCCAAAGTCTTTCTCAATAAAAATAGATGGTGCCATGATATGAATTAAGAACAAAGCAAGAAAAAGAAGAGATTTGAATTCGAACCACCCCCGGAATTCGTGGGGGGGAAAAATTCGATCTCTGCAGTGGGTTCAGGAAGGTCTGAATGAGGAGGTAGCACCAGATCGGCCGGAAGCTTGTGAAATCGATCGGAGCAGACTCTGGCGGCGCTCAGGATGCTGCAGGAAAGCCGCAGAGGCGCGGCTGGAGTCGCGGGAACGCGGCAAACAGGGAGGTTCTGATGAAGTGAAAAGTTGCCGAGGCGGCGCTTTAAGAGAATTTTACAGATCTGAGGAGATTTTTCTCGTGTGAGGGAGGAAGTATGGAGTAGAGAGATATTTATAGGAAGGAGAAATTTAGAATCCCACTTCTATCCCTAGGTTAAAAACGAATTTACCCTAGGGCTTTGGAAGTTTTGAAGATAAGTTTGACCCTAGGGACTTGGAATTTGAGGAAACCTAGGAATTTAGAAAGATTTTGAAGTTGGAAAGTGTAGAAACTCCTTTAAGCATAAAAATCCCTCCTCATTTTTTTTTTTTTTATTTTTAATTATTAATTTCTAAAAGAAGTGTAAAAGAAAGAAAATCTAAAAACTCTAAGTTAGTAAACCCTCCCTAACACTTATTTCATACATTGTCCTAAATGCATCGTGATGTATGTATGCATGAAACAAAAGAGAGAGGGAAGGAGAAAAATTACCTTAAGGTGGTGGTTCTGGTGGTGGTCTGATTGGTCCACGAAACATGGCCCAATCATTATTACGTTGGGTTTTGAGGAACCCACCAAAAATATCATGAATATGACCCACTAAAAAGATAAATCCATGGAAGATTTTTATTAAGTACATGTCCCCATCTAATTTCCATTTTCCATAATAAATTTCAGAGTCAAATTTGTCAACCACCTTATCCCAAAATGGTGTATGAAAGGACAGAACGGTTGACTTGGACTCAGGAAGGATAGGAACGAATACTGACTCATGAAGGTGACCGAAGTCAAGTGAAGGTGTAGGAGTCGAAGTGAGTTCAGGAATTTGGTCCAAGTCAAGAAAATGAAGCTCAAGTCCACAATCATTTTCCAACAATGGGATGTGACCTACTATGGGTGATATCTCTTTACTTCCAATATTAAGAAATTCTAGCTCATCACCATACAATTCTTCGAAACTTAAGTCAACATCTTCCGATAGAATTGTACAATCAGTTTCAGAAGTAAAGAGATAGTGAGAATTTAGGTCACATTCCATATATAGTTCAATACATGAAGAACTTGCCAATTTGTCAATAGTATCTTCAGAAGTGTAGAATTGGTCAAGTTTAATATGATCCTCAAAGATGGGTGATTCAACTTCATTATGAATTGGTACAGGATCCAATGTCGACTCCGGGAAAAGATTGAAGTCAGGTAAAGTTACCGGAGTCATTATTGAATCAGGTAAAAGAAGTGAATCACGAAGTTGGGGTTCAAGATCATATTCCTCATGTAGTTCAATTCCACAAGAATGTGAACTTGCCAATTTATCAATGGGACTTTCAAAAGTATGGAATTGGTCAAGTTCAGTATGATCATCAAAGATTGGTGATTCAATTTCAAAATGGACTGGCACTGGATCCAATACTGACTCGGGAAATGAAGTGAAATCATATGAAGACACCAGAGTCATAATTGAATCAGGAAGGAAAATTGAATCATCAAGTGGAATTTCAGGATCATATTCACACTCAAGTTCAATTTCAGGAAAAGGAAAACTTGCCAAAATGTCAATGGGATCTGAATTTTTGACAAGTTCAGGTGATTGTGCTGAAATTGAATCTGGATTTCCAAGACTACATGACTCATCTTCTTTAATAGAGTGGCTAGTGACATTAGAAATAGGATGAGAATGAAGAGTTTGGATCATCAACTCTATGTCACGATTTCTAGCATTTTGAGCATGAGTCATGTCTTCAAGCATCTTTCCATAATTGATGACTTCATTGTTTTGATGGAAAGATGAAGTATTGTCTTGGAAGTGATATTGAAATTGTGAGTCCATCAGATTTTGAGATTTGTGTTTGGACTCACGCATACTCATTTCCAAAATTGATGGTCTTTTATTTTGGACTGGTGGAACTGAGTATGTATCTTGAAAATGTGATGGAATTGGAGAGGCTAATTTGGTCTTAAGTTGTTGCTCTGTCTCTAGTAGATTGGCTTCTATCCTCTTTTGGAACTCAGATTTTTCTTCAATGGGAGGTCCAGAAAAAGGAATATATGAAACAGAATCGGAGAATGAATATTGTGAATATTGTGGACTAGGTGGATATTGTGGACAAGGAGTTTGAAAATTTAACTCGGGGTACGTGAATCCCCAATTACTCGGTGAAGAGTTGAAATTATTATGGAAATTATAATTATTAGATGGGGGGTATGGGTCATATTGATTCGGATAAGGCCAACCCGGTGTATTTGGTTGGTGCATATTATAAAACACCGAGTTGGAATTATCCGAATAGAATGGAGTTGGTGTGAAATATGGATTCATGTTCGGATGGAAAGAATTATTATTGTTGAATGCCATATCACAAACAATCACAAACAAAAAAAAGAAAAATCAAACAACAAACAAAAAGAAGAGAAAAAAATCAAAACCAAGCCAAAAGAAGGGTTGACCTAAACCTAGACGACTCCTAACTGATTAGACCGTCCACGGGAGGTTTAGTGTAGACGTAGACCACAAGTTAATCAGCCAGGGAAGGGCAAGGTTGGTGGGAGGTTTTCCGTCAGAGACGTTCCTTAATTAAGTAACCAGCAACCTTCGGGCTTTTGGCCCTCAATCCCTTTCCTAGATACTGATTTTACAAGAGTCTATTTCCAACACTTTTCCCCCCTTAGGATAATCTCCTAGATGAGTCTGAGATGTCCCTAGGGCCAACGTCTATCAAATTTTATTAAATTAGGCTTGGGTTAGTGAGTGCTTGGGAAAATGATTTTCGGGCTAAGGAAAGGGTAATGAAAT
Organism: Agave tequilana; assembly: GCA_038442645.1. Classification (NCBI taxonomy): domain Eukaryota; kingdom Viridiplantae; phylum Streptophyta; class Magnoliopsida; order Asparagales; family Asparagaceae; genus Agave; species Agave tequilana. Next base: position 23,959 of record JAVJIF010016178.1, on the reverse strand, counting down.
CCCCCACCTTATCTTATTTATGGGTTATGCCCTTAAAAATGAATTGTGCAAGTGTACAAAAATATATAACTAGAATTCACTCAAAGCATGAAAATCAAGTAAGAGATGATTCCTAGTCTACATGCAATGCAAAACGTACCTTGCCTCCAGCACTCTTCAACAGTAAAAGTAAATGAATTGAAAGACACGTGCCTAGAATGCAAATGTCTAAACAATTTTTAACAATTTCAACCAATTTTTTACTGTTGATTAAATTAGCAGGTAATAGGTGAAAAATACAGGAATTCAAGTATAGCAGAAGCTGTATTTTGCAGAGCTGGAGACCCTACAGAAATTTTGTGAGTAGTCAACTCAGGATTGCTGCAGATCCGCGGCAAAAACCAGGATTCCGTGGCAAAACTGAGGGATCCTGGTCTCTGCTTTCGAGAGCAGAGGCCCAGGTCCACTTATATGTCACTGCAATTAAAATTTTTCTGTTCTCTTCACCTGTAACCTGCAACAGAGAAGAAGATTCGTTTAGTTCTTCACTTTAAAGAAAATCCATTGCTCTCCCCGGCAACGGCGCCATTTTGATTAGACGGGAAAGGTGTTGTATTGTGGAGTTAATTTGCACACAAATATAGATATTCAAATGAAAAGAGAGTTAAGGTTTAGAAATAACCTCAAGTGCTTAGATTACTCCACAAATGTATGAAAGATGATTGATATACCCTTTCCTATCTCCGCTATAGCATAGAGCTATACCGAGTCGATTCTCAGGGAGAGCTAGCGATAGAAGCGTTACGGTCCGTAGTGAAGATGTAAAACGAGAATTCTTCTTTGCTTTAAAAGAATAAAAGAATCATGACAAAAGAATGAAAGAATGGATGGATATGTTCATGATGGAAAATGTAAAAAGAAATCAAGATTGGTTTTGGACTAACAACTAAAAAGAAAGTAAACTTGAAGAAGCAAACCATGACTAGCTTACCTTACTACCTTACCAACACTTATTAAACTCCGTGATAGTGAAGGCGTGCCTCATGTTGATTTCATCGGCGTAGGTTTGTCTTGCGTGTTGATCTAATTACTTTCTCACGTAGATGAAGGGTGGTTTAACCCATCGGAGAAGAGAAGACCATCCAACTTGCAAGATGAACTAAAGCAATCACCCATCGGTTAGTGAAGATGACAAGGCTAGTGGTTAGCTAGTACATGGTAGAAAAATTAGTTACAAGCCATTAATGAAGAAAAGCAAAGCATGAAGTAAATTGCAAGAAAGTAAAGAAAGCAAGTAAAGAAAGTAATTAAACTAGAACCAAGCTCAAGTAGAGATGAAGAGAATGGATGAATCCTTGCATTGCTTCAAGTTGTCACTCCTTGATGTACAAGCTCTCTCTCTCTTACAACTCTCTCTTGCAATGATTTCTAGGGAAGAAGAAGGGGGATCTAAAGAACTAAAACCTAGAGAAAAACCTATGAAAATTACAACAACTAACAATTTCTCCTCTCTTCTCCATTCTGTCTTTTCTCGCAGGTCAGGTGCAGATATTTATAGGCTGAGAGAGAAGCTTCAAGAACCCTTTCTGTTGGCGCAAAATCCGGATCTCAACAACCTCCAAACTGCCGCGAGCGCGCGGCAAATTCCCGGATTCTGCGGCTCAATCTGGGCCGTTGAGTCGGATCTTTCTGGTACAGTTCTGTTACGAGGTTGTTATCCACGTAGCCTTCTGGAATCTTCAGTTGTTACGCGGATCTCTCTGGATTCTGATTTCAAATTTGGGCTTTATCTTGGGCTTGAAATTAATCTCTTTAATTATTGCTAATTAAAGTGATTATTGGGCTTTCTCTCATTTGAGTGTAGACCTGCAAATATATAGAGAAGATGAGTAAAAATCATATATTTATTTGCAATATGCATGGGGATTATGTGGTAAAATATGCAGAATTGAATACCAATCAAAGCCCCAAAAAGCCCATGTGCAAGCCCAAGTGCAAAAGTTGCAATTACCAAGTGCAAAAGTTGCAATTACTAAAAGAAGAGAAAATGGATAGACTTCTATTCAATCCTAAATGCTTGCAGGATGAGGATAAAGATAAAAGGAGGAGAGTGCAAAGATAAAGTTCGTTTTAAAGAGATTTGGACTTAGGGTAACTTGCTTCCCAAGTTATCCCGAATTTTCAAAATAAAGAGTCGATACGCTAGATCTAAACAGATATACCCAGATGGACGGACCAGAGGAGGCCACGCGCGAAAGCGCGTGGCCAGGGACAAAGCTAAGGCCGCGGAAACGCGGTCAAAGCCGCGTTTCCGCGGCCATATGGATGAGCGAGAATATCTGCTTTCGTGGAGGAGTTGTACTGGGACTCTACCTCTGCTATCTCCTATAAATACCCCTGCAGAGCAACAGAGAAGGGCGTCCAGAAAGTACAGAAACAAATCTAGGGTTTTTCTTAGGCTAACATGTAGATTGTAACTTAGGTTTTTTTTTATTTTCTTTTGTGTAATTTTTATTTTTTATGTAACTGAGAGGAGAGGATACTTTCATGGAGGAAGGAGATCAAACTTGTACTGAAGGTGACATTGGTGTAAGTAATCTTTTCTTCCATTGTTAATTAAATCAAATCAAAGTTTATTTTTTTTCTATTGTTGTTTTGTTTTTGTTTTTCTCTTTTGCGTTTGTGGATCCATATGAAACCAAGAGCTTCGAAGTTGCCTTCTCCTTGCAAGTGCCGTTGATGGTTTATGGTGATGAAGATCTATTTCCATGGTAGTATAGCTCACCCTTTTATTTGTAGTATAGATCGGGAATAGGGAAGATCTTATATTCCATGCTTCGTTCGCCTTCAAAGAAAGGTACATCGTTGATACGGTTCAAGGTAAGCAGACGCCGAAGAGGTAAGTATGTTTTTAGTTTTTAGTTTTCTTTCTTTTTTTTCTTTAGTTTAGATTACCAACACTACAATAGTCCTAATCTTTTTCACACTTCTTCTTTTTCATTGTAAATATCATTGTAAATATCATTATAAATAAAAAAAGAGAGAACTTACTAAACAAGCTTCCATCGCTAGTCCCTCCCTGTGGATCACGACCCGCATAGCCACTTGCTATAGCGGTAGAATTGAGCAGCTTGCACATCCTATTCTTAAAATTGAAATACTATATTTTGTGTGCAGGTAAAATCTCAATCATGGGCTCTCACATGACGTGAGAGACATTGGTGCCTTGATAGTAGATGCTTATGTGCTTGATGGACACTACATTGGATGCATCACCTTCAAGGGAAGTTTGGTGGGAGGACCACCATGGTTTGGAGACTTAGAGATAAGTCCTAATAGTTTTGGTAACTATCTCTAACTCCATTTAGTTTACATACTTTCATATTATTGATTTTTTGGCATGTCATGTTTTAATGCTCATTATGTTATATGCCATGATAATTAGACTTATGACATACATGTATAGTAATTGAGATACACCCATGTTCATATGAATCCATATTTTGTGTTTTCACTATAGTTTAACTATTGTGTATATCATAACTCTAAAACATGTGCAGTTACATAATGATCATATTGGCTTTTTTTTATGATTTTACACTTCATGTTTTGATTACATGTTTAGATGTAGTTTTCATTAGAACTTGTGTATATACTTGTACAACTAGTGAGCCACAAATTGATTATTATATGTTTGTGCTTAAATTGCTCATTTCAACTCATTAGATGTACTAGTATAACTTAGTTTTGATGATTTGTACATTTTGACTTGTATTCCCTATTTTTTTTGATCATGATAAAGTGTTTTGCTTCATGTATATGTTAATTTTGTCTAAAACTTTAAGATATACATGTATACCCTTGAGTCACTTGTTTTTCATGTATATGTATACTTTTTGAAATCACCTAGAAGGGGATGAATAGGTGACTAGCTAATCTAATGGTGAATTAATGCGAAATTAAACTATTTATGCAAACTAAAATTTTTTAAGCTAAACACACCAAGTATAACTTAAGAGTGTAGCCGGATTTCCCGTGAAGGGCTCTGAACTAACTCCTCAAGATTCCTCTAGATAAGAGTTGGTGCCGCTATGACTCTCTTGGTTGAATATGAGTGTGAGCAAACAATCCCCAAGTATATAATAATATAAGCACAAATATATCAAGTAAGTAAAGATATGAGTAAAAAGCATAAGCAAGATATAAAGACAAATGAGAGATAGAGAGAGAGCAATCGCAAACACGGGAGAATTATTTCGAGGTTCGAGCACACTTGCTCTACGTCCCCACCTTCAACACTATGAAGAATTTCTACTATAATCGATCCCACCGGATCACTCGGTGCCGTAACACCTACAAGCGAGTTCACACTAGAACTCCTTTGGACTCTCTAATCCCTCTCTTGTTCCCGCAAGAACAACACACCGCAAGCACACTAGCTTGCCGAGGCCGCACCTCTACAACGAGCTCTCACTAGAGCTCGAAACACCGCGAACCCGCAAGTCCACCTCCTCAAAGTACAATGTAGAACACTTTGGTGATCACAACACTTTGATTACCTAAAAATCTCTCACAACAAAGATCCCTATAGGATTGATATAGTAATGGATAGCTCAAGTATGTGTGAGAAAAACTAGGATTGAATTTTTGGTGAAAAACACAAGAAATCACTTTTGAAAACTCTTGATAAACTCTCCTTTTGAATGGAAGTATTCGGCTCTAAAACAAGTGGAGTAAACACTTAATAGAGTAGGAAAAACTAGTTCAAAAACTCACTTAAAATCTGGTATAAAACAGTTCAAGGGAGCCCCCTTTTATAGGCTAATAAAAACTAGCCGTTGGGTCCAAATCAGCAGTCTGCACTGCTGTCGGTCGACCGCCCGGTCGATCGCCAACGGTCAGATTTCTGACCGTTGAGCCACCGGTCGACCGGAGCCTGGATACAGAGAGCAGACACTCTCTACCGGTCGACCGCTCGGTCGACCGGGGCCATTTCCAGAGAGCAGAGCTCTCTGGCGGTCGACCGGCCCTTCAGCCAAACAAGGCGTGCACGTTTTGTGCACGTCGGTCGACCGCCCGATCGACCGACTTCTAGCTCGGTCTACCGTGCAATCTACCGGCAAAAGGCCAGAAACAACAATTATGGGGATTAAAAACTTGGCTTTTATCTTTAATAAAATCCCATAAATCCACAAAAAATCAACAAAAATAAGTTCAGTATAATACTTTGTTATACAAACATGCTTGAGTAAAAATCAAACATATTACAAATATTTTGAACTATTTTTGTGACTTAGAAATTTTGACTTAAAATAAAATCTATATTTTTTCAAATCGATTTTTTCAGAACTTCTCTAAATACAAAAATAAGATATTTTAAACACTTTTGAAGCTTAGAGTGTTTGGATATGATCCTCTATACATATATAATGAAATATCCATGTTTTGACATTAAGCTTTAAAAATAGTTTTGGTTAAAACACATGTATATATGAAACTCCAAAAACCAAAACGGTATTTTTCTAAAATGAAAACTCTTTTGTATTTTTTCAAAATTAAAACTAAAACTCATCTAAATCTTGTGTGTGAGTGTATAAGATACTTGAGCAATCCACCAACTTATGTATCCTTTACATTTTATTTAAATAAAATCTTAACAAAACAAACCTAGACACAAGTCTTCTCTTGAAGGTCTTCACTTGAAAATCTTCTTCTCTTTCTTGACTTGGTCCAAATCATGATCTAATGAGCTAGACTCCTCTTGAGTATTTGATGTGGTTTTGATGCACAAGCTCTTGAATCAACATGTGCTAGCTCCAAAACTTGATTTGAAATCCTTTGTTGAAGCTAAACACCAACTAAGATCTTGATCATATATCTGAGACTAATTTAACACAAGATCATTAGTACTATAACTACATGAGTTAATCATCATCAAAACTAGAGTGATGGACCTTTGGGCCAATACTTTTAGTTTTAGACAAAACATACATATGCCTTGAAGTTTGTATTATTTTGATAAAAATTAAATTGTCATGATTTTCATGTTTTTAGAGAAGGAATTTCATATGAGCTTTATCACCTATTTTCACGATTATGTTTTTCATATAATTCTTGTACACTCACATTACTTGATGTTTTCTCATGATTTTATTTTCATGAGTCTTATATATGCTTTATAGACTTTGAGTGTCAATTGTTAAGTGATTTTTATGTTTTCATGAATATATTCTTGTTTTATTTCTTTCTTGAAGAACTTCGTACTAGTTTTCAAGATTATCATAAAATTAGTTGCGTATTTCTTTATTTTAGATGAGTTTTCAATTATGCTAAAATTATTTTCAAACATATTTTTGAAAACCCCTTCCTTTGAAGGGCGGTTGGATGGGCGACCATGCTTTGTATGCTCAATTGAAAAGCTTTTTAACATGTGCATGAATAGGGTGGTTAGTATGAGTTATACACTTGATCCTCATTATATTTTCAATTGGTATCACAATTGACATTTTTATGGTTGTATACTCATATTTGTGTTTCCTATATATATATGCTTCAAATTTCAAATAGTATTAATTTTGATTGGTATTTACATTTTCATATATATTTATATATGTGATTTGATTGTGCTTACAATATCTTTACATCTTAAAGCACAAATTATGTTTATGCTAAGCTTGATTTAGTACTTAATATCAATTATTTTTTCAATTGGTATTTATGCATAGTTTTTATTGGTATTTCATAAAGGGAGAGAAAATTATGTTTTATCTTTGAATCATTTTTATTTTCAATTGGTATTTTACTCCCATTATTTATGATGAAAAATGCTTTATTTTGGTATATGCTAACATTTTCAATATTGATATCAATAATCTTAAACTGGCATTTTTCTCTATTTGGTATCCTTATTGCAAAATGAGTTATGTTTAAACAAAAATTTGGTTTTTGCTGTCAATTGGTATCAAAATTTTAAAATATTTTCAATTGATATCAATGTTTACAATATATATATTTCAATTGGTATAAAAAACATACAATATTTTATTTTCTATTGGTATCAAAAACTTACAAGATGTTTTCAATTGGTATCTTTCGGTGTCTTAAAAGTTTTATTTATTTTCAATTGATATCATAAATTGGTATCATAATATTTTGATATATATCTTTATCATAAATTGATATATTTTCAATTGGCATCATAAGTTTGTTTTTAAAGAAGTTTCATGATGTTTTAGTATATATTTCTTATATGCAAGGGAAGCTTAACATCTTCTCTATATATAGATTCATGTTGAGTGTATTTCATAATGAGGAGCTTGACCTCTCTTTGGTATGTAGTACACGTGTGTAGTAGGAGCTTCACATCTCCTTTTATATATTGTATATTTTGCGTTATGTAATTAGGATTTAGTCATCTCTTTTTCATGTAATGCATGTATGCAGGGGGAGTTAACTTAACGTCTCTCCTCTTCATGAATATATATAGCATATATATCGCATATATATATTTATCGTTCACTTTGTTTTTATGCCCCTTTCTTGATGATTTGATAAAAAGGGGGAGAGAAATTTAGAGCCTATATATGCATGACTCTTTTTTTTTTCATCTCATTGTTTTATACAAAGAGAGGGAGAAGAATTTTTGAGAGTTTTATATATGCATGTTTACTTTCTTGTTTAATGCATATATGTTTTGATTATACAAAAAGGGAGAAGTATTTGGAGAAGTTATTTATGTTTATTTTTTCATTATGCATATTTGTGTTGAACATTCATTGCATATCTTTATTGTTTATTTCTATGCATGAGTTAAGGAGGAGCTTCAATGAAGCTTAACTTTAATCCATGCATATATAACTCCATGAGTTTTGTCATCATCAAAAGGGGGAGATTGTTGGCCCAAAGGCCCATTACTCTAGTTATGATGATAATTAACTCATGTAGTTATAGTTTACTAATAATCTTGTGATATTTAGTTTTAGATATTTGATCAAGATATTAGTAGGTGATTAGCTTCAACAAAGGAGTTTTGGAGCTTTCACATGTAGATTCACGAGCTCGCGCGTCAAGATCGCATCTAGCGCTCGGTTGGAGTCAAGCTCGTTGGATCGTGTTTGGATCGAGTCGGCTTGGGGATAAGAAGATTTCAGTTTGTTTAGTTTAGTTTGTTTAGATCTCGTGTAAAGATTAGATAGTATTGATATGCTCAAGTTCACACACACACACAAGTTTAAAGTTTATTGGTTTTGGTTTTCGGCTTAAACAGTTTTAGATTTCAAGTCAAAAATATAGATATATATCTTATATGTATATTAGATTATATCCATATACAATATGCTTCAAAGTTGTTTCAATATCTTATTTTTGTATCCATATGAGTTTGGAGAAAACTGTTTTCCATTTCAAAAATTCAAGTTTTGGAAAATACTGATTTTGGTTTAAAGCCTAATTTCAATATCATAAAAATGGTTCAAATTGTTTATAATATGTGTTGAATTTTAGTTACACATATTTGTATTTCAAAGATCTTAAAATAACTTATTTTGTGAAATTTATGTGATTTTATGGGATTTAATAGAAGGTAAAATAACCAAGTTTTTAATCCCCAAAACAATTTGACCTGGCCTTCTGTTGGTTTACCGGACGGTCGACCGAGGCAGAAGTCGGTCGACCGGTCCGGTCGACTGATGTACACGAACGTGCACAGGCTATTTGGCTAGAGGGCGGGTCGACCAGGTCAGTCGACCGCCAGAGAGCTCTGCTCTCTGGATCTGGCCCCGGTCGACCGGGCGGTCGACCGGCAGAGAGCTTCTGCTCTCTGTATCCAGGCCTCGGTCGACCGGGCGGTCGACCGGTGGCCCAACGGTCATAAAAATGACCGTTGGCTGGTCGACCGGAAGGGTAATTTTGCCCTTGACAGACTGCCAACGGGCAGATTTTTGAGAGGGTATAAATACCCATCTTTTGAGCTGGTTTCTTCATGGTTTTTGAAGAGCAAAATTTTCTATCTTTCCTAGTGTTTTAGCAACAAGTTTTCAAAGAGTTTTTGGGTTATAAAGATCTATCTTTATTTGTTTTAAAGTGTTGGAAAAATCAAGAAAAAGAGAAGTCTTTGGGAATTATTTTTGATCTTCATTTCTATTTTATCCTAGAAGTTTTTCTAAATATTTTCTTTGTATTTTTGATTTCCAAACTCTTTACACACTTGAGCTATCATATCTATCCTATCATAGGATCTTATTTTTGTGAGAAAATTAGTTTGTGGTTGTTGAGACCACCAAGAGTTGTAATCCTTTTTGCTTTGTGTTATCCCTCTTGTGTAGAGGTTATTGTGGAGGAGTGTTTGAGTTGGTTAGTATCCCTCTAAGTGTAGAGGTGATTGTTGGAGTGTTGGCTTTGTGCCTATCCCTTTAGTGAGAGGTGATTGTTGTTTGACTTTATGCCTATCCCTCTATTGAGAGGTTGATCTTGTGTGGCTTAGTGCCTTATCTCTTGTGTAGAGGTTGTTGTTTGAGAGAGGAGTTGTATACTCCAAAGTTGTATTACCCAAATTCTCAGTAGAGGTTCCCTGTATGGGAAGTCCTGTGTGGACGATATAGTGAAAATCCTTCTGTGTGAAGGTGGGGACATAGAGCAGTGGCTCGAACCTCGAAACATATTTTGTGTTTGCGTTTGATCCACTATCTCTAACTCTCTTTTATATCTTGTATTGATTCATATTTGCTCACACTTGTGTTAAACCAAGAGAGCTTTACATAGCACCTCAACTCTTATTTAGAGGAACTTAGAGGAGATAGTCCAGAGCCCTTCACCGGGAATTCGGTTACACTCTTTGGTTACACTAAGTGTGTTGCAATTTAGTTTTTAATTCCGCATCATTTGTCATTAGATTAACCATATACCTATTCACCCCCCTCTAGGTGTACTTTCAGTTTTAAACTGTTGTTATATAATAGAATAAATGCCGGTTTCTTATTAAAACCTGTGTAACTTTTAACACCAGTTCTTTAAAGAACCAGCGTCATCACCATTATAAGAAGATTTGTCGTCTTCAATCTCCTCGTCTTCCTGTTCATTATTTCTTTCCTCATCTTCTCCATCGTCGACCGGCTTGCTGTCCTCTTTGCTTTCTTTCTCTTTTTGAGGGTACTTTGGTTCGTTGATGAACTCCCATAATGGATCGTCTGTATCAAACTCTTCTTCTGATCCTTATTGAGAAGAACCTTCAAAGGATATGCTCAAAGAAAGCGCGTCTTCAGCATCAGAGGACATACTTTCATCAACCATGTCTTTGTAAAGTGGTAGGGGAATAAGTTCCTCCTTATTATGCCCCATGAAAACTTCATCATTCTCATGAAGAGGAGGATCAGATAAAATATTATTTGATGTAGTGAGATAGTCAAAAGGAGTGAAGTCCAGACTGCTATCAGATTCATTAGAATATCCTGAAGAAAGAGGACTGGCAGGAGAATAATTGAAGTTGAAATCTGTATGTGTTGAGAGGAAGAACATGGAGAAGACATGATTTAAGAGTGAATTGTTTCAGGAAGGTTGAGTAAGTGTTATAGGTGACAATTGAGTATTCGAAGAAGTAATAAAAAGAAATTAAATATTTAATTGAAGCCGTTATGGCGGTAGAATCTAAAGAGATTCTTTTTTTTCCAGAGGTTTATTATGTAAACTACAAATTAGCTTTTTATAGAATATTTTTTCTATATATTTAGATTTCGTACGGTACACATCTTTCATTTATCGAGATTAATTTTAGTGCACCTTTTTTTTCGAGACTGTTATTGTATCATGATAGATAGGATATTAATTACTTCAATTAGTTTAGAGTAATTAATATATTATTTTATAAGATGTGATAGATGCGGACTGCTTTCACGCTCGCAAGGCTAATCTACTTTGTCAAGTCTAATCGTTGCTAGAACTGCGACTTTTGTTGCCTTTCATAAACAATCAAAATTATGTTACATATGGCATGCGAATAAGGACTGGGACTATGATCGCAGTGCTTGTAGCATATTTCGTCTATTATTTCTATGCGAATAAGGAATGCGATTAGGGTCACTGTCATGATATAAGATTGGAAGTTATGCTATATTAAGACTGCGACCATGGTCGCACTGCTAAAAGGTCTACGGTTAGGGTCGCACTCCTGATATAAGATTAGAAGTTTTGTTATACTATGAGTACGATCATGATCACATTGCTAATATATTTTTTGATTATATTTTTGAATGTATGTGCATTGCGACCTCAGTCCCATTTATAATATACATTGAGAATAAAGCATTTCTTAGTACCAAGACCGACCATATTCACAGTTCATTAAAAATTGCATGAAATATTACCAACCAATGTGCAAATATTGTGGCAGTTACGAGAATATCTAATTTATAAAATTTCTGTAAAAAAAATTATTAACCATCGTATTTATTATTGTTTTTACATTGTACATTTGTAATACAAAAAAATATATGGCTGCCCCACATCAAATTTCATTTTTCTATTCATTTCAGTTTTCTTTTATTAAACCTATATGAATTGAAAACAACACGAAAATAAACAATAAAAAACTATATATTACAATTAATTTTTTAGATTTTACGCATGTTTTTTTACCTTTTAATGCTGCTATTTTTTTGGCTCATCATCTTGACATCATCTTGATCCAATCTTTTTTCCCTTTTTTATATTCGATGTAGGTGAATTAGGAAATTTATAACTGCAGATAAATTCAACGAAAATTTCTATATAAATTACAAATATTTTCGGTAAAATTTTATTGTGAATGAGTTTTTGCTAGGTTATGGGTATTTTGATCAACTTGATTGACAGTTTTTTAGGCGAGATTTTTTGGGGTTTTTAGCGCTTATACTCTGCCACCGATATGTGGCATAGATTAGACCACGTCACTGCCGGCTGAGGAACTTTCTCAGTTGGTGGCTGAGGTAGAAATATCTCATATATATATATATATATATATATATATATATATATATATATATATATATATATATATATATATATATATATATTCCTCAGCTGGCAGGACGTGGCAACATAATAGCCACGATTGTCATTAATTTTGGCGGACAAAAATTAAAAAATTCCCGCCCGAATAAGCCATCAGTCACTTCAACAATCGCTTTGACGAAAATACCCTCCCTTACAACTTTTAACTGTATGTAAAGTCTTTCCTTCCAAAAAAATTACAGATCTGAAATTTTCAGTTCATCAATCCGAAAATTTAGTATTATTGTTTCTTAAATTTTTCGATCATTTTCGTTCACAATTTAATTTTTTTAAAAAAGATCTTATCAAGTTGGCGCCAAAGAAATCATCTGCGGAAAAAGGTAAAGGAGAAACCTAGAAAAAATATTTTTTGAGGCTCTGTAACCCTTAATAGTTAGATTTTTTTAGTTTTGATTTCCATTTTTTTGTTTTTTAAAGAAAATTCCCTATTTTAATTTAACTTCAATTAAAAGTGTCTGATGAACTGAATTTTGTCGGGAAATTTTTTTCCTTAAATTTTTCAGAATCTTGGCTTTTAAAAAGCTTGCGACCATGGCCGCAAATAAGAGTAAAAAGTCATTTTTTTGATTTAAAGAAGTAAGAATCAAAATTAAGTATATTTATGCGATTTAAAATAATTTTTTTAATTTTTTACACTGAAACTATAATCCAAGTCACATTAAGAAGAAAAGAAAATAGGAATTAACGGTCTTATTAGAGATTTAATTTTTAAAATTTTTTTAATTTTTTAACACAGCGACCAAGGTCACCGTGATTTTTTCATTCCCTTTTTTTGTCGACTTGGGTCACAGTTATTTATATTAGGGACTTAAGTTTATGCAACCTTAGTCGTAGTCTTTAAAAAATATTTTTTAAAAAATTATTAACGACTATTTGGTTTTTAAGATTTTTTTTTTAAAACTCTGCGACTGATGTCGCAGTGTTGCCATCCCTTTTCTCTTTTTTTGGGGGGGGGGTCTGGTAGTAGTCTGTTCTACTAAGTTAGCCTAATAGGATACTGCGACCCTAGTCGCAGTATGATGATACAAAGGCCCCTTAATGGTAAATTAATTGGGTTAATTAGAAAATTGTGTCCTCTGTCGCAGTGTAATGTAACAGTATGACCTTGGTCGCAGTGTTTTATGTTTTACTAAGTTAGCTTAATAGGACACTGCGACCCTAAACGCAGTATGATGAAACAAATGACCTCATTGATTAATTATTTGGTTTAATTAAAAAACTGCGACCACTGTCACAGTGTAATATAACAGTGTGATCTTGATCGGAGTGTTTTATAGTTTATTAAACTGTTGCGAACAAGGTCGCAGTCATTTTTCTTTTCAAATTTTATTTAAAAGTACTGCGACCTTGATTTTTATACTAATGTTGTTAATGTTTCTGCATCTATAGGTAAGGAAGAACTGAAGGTTCGTCGTATGAGATCAAGCTTAAAACTTATGTGCGAATTCATTTTACAGGGCCTTCTTCACAACCTTCTCCGTGATTCACTGCATTAACTACACGAGAAATATTTGAAGGACGAGTTCCTACATCAACCAAATTGCTCACAATACTTCTGCTAATCTTTAATCGATGTGTCTAGTGAGAGTAAAAGCGATGGACCTTATCTGGGCTTGATAATTCATGTGAATGAGAATCAACAAACTTGGTGACAACCCAAAATGTTCGATCTGATAATAACGAAGACGTACATGTATCTCAGCATGACACACAACTCTAGTGTCGATTCGACGGTTGACTGTAATCCCATCTTATCTTTTATCACGGAACTTCTTCACGCCCTCCTTATTGCAACAAAATTTTCTGCAAATAAATTCATAAGGAGGCCTCTGTGATTTATTTATTCCTCTTCTTCTCACGCTAAAACCTCGTTCCTTACATAAGAATTGTAGAAGTTATATGCTCGTCTGTGAAAAACTATTGTCTTAAAAGAATAACTGAGCTTCCAGACATTTCTCCATGTGAATTCAGATCCTACAAAACAAATTGCTGGACTAAATAAAAAGAAATAATTGAAAATCCATGTCCGAACTATAATAAATAAAACTACGACTAAGGTCGGAGATGTAAAGATAGCTGTAACTTCTGGATAAAAGACTGTAACCGTAGTCGCAGTTCTCAGGATGGCCAGGTTTTTTTAAAAAAATGTCACGCCCCGCTTCCCAAATACGCGGAAACGGAGTCGCGATGAGAGTCGGCGACATATATACGCGAGGAAAATACCTCACGTATACACGCTAAGCCTAAATTAACCTGAACAAGCTATAAATCTAAATCATAATAATCAATGATCACTGCAATAATACATATAAAGTCTAACACAATGATAGCATATGAGTAAGAATAAGGAATGTGACAGGATGCGATAAATGAATAGAAGAGTAGGAATACCGATAATCAAAAGGGAGAAAGTCCAGCTCCTCGGGATGAATATGATCCTCTCCAAATACCTAATCAATAATAAATAGCCCTGAATCTGGATATGCAGATCCAGGGAGTCAGAACTCCTAGTGAATGTATAAGAGAAAAGGGGAAAGACATGCGAATATAAATATGAGCAAACTAGGAAACACATATGCTGGAATAAAACAGAAGTAACAAATGAAATATGGATAGAAAATAATAAAGCCAATCAATACAACATCAGAAGTCCAATCGGGTGTCAGGTGTACAGTCAGTTCGTTGGTATTTTTAGATGTTTACAATCAATCAGTATATCAAGTTCAGTCTACAATGTCAATGTGAGATTTCAGTTTTTTATTTATTATGTCAGCGAACATCAATTGCTACATGTAATAGACGCATCCCATACTACGCCTATTACACGTGTCAATCAGGGTCCTAAGTTTATTGAAATTAATAGAAGAGACTTTGTCCATGCTTTAGGTGGGTCCCGTACATACCCGGGACCACGGCCCAGATGCCTGGCGCTGAACCAGGCCCTACCGCCAGGTAGTCAGTAACAGTAACAGTACTCACAGTATCACTGTGGAACAGTAAACTCACAGTAACACTGTGGAACAGTAAACAGATGGGATGTCAGTCATCCCCCGGAACCCTACAGTGGAACCGTAAGTCGGCTGCGCAACCTGTATCCTAGGTCCACCCAAAATACAGACGCTGTCTCCTCCATCAATTTCCCCAATCCCGGTGTAAGTTGTTCAATTACTTTATTATTTAATTCAGTTAATTCAGTCAATATCAATATTACCTAGAATACTGAGACATGCGGTGACTGTAACAGTAACAGTACAGTAACAGTAATTGTATACACGATGAACAGTAATAGGAACAATGAATAGTAACAGTAATCGTGTATACAATGAAAGCTGTACCGAGCGTTACAGTTTAATGATACTTTCCCAGTAACTTTTAGTAACATGAACAGTATGTTTATCAGGTAGATGTCTTGTATACTCAGTGGAGTACTTAAGTGTATCATAATATCTAGGATCAAGAATATTATACAAAATTTATTAAAAGAGATAAAACATTCACGAGTCAATTTATTTTGTATTTTATACATGTAGACATGGACTAGTAACTAACAGGCATGAAATGTACTTGAGTTTGAACAATTATTTAAATGTAAAATAATATTCATTGAAATAGACGGGATAAAACAATTACATGAAATAAAACTGAAATATTGAAATGAGTAAACAAAGAACACTCACCTGAGATCTTCA
Source organism: Agave tequilana (assembly GCA_038442645.1). Lineage (NCBI taxonomy): Eukaryota > Viridiplantae > Streptophyta > Magnoliopsida > Asparagales > Asparagaceae > Agave > Agave tequilana. The sequence goes on along the minus strand of JAVJIF010016178.1, from coordinate 8,249 downwards.
CGGGTCCGAATATAGAAGTGGCACATCAACTTGTTAATCTACATTCAATTTAAATAATATTTATAAGAAATATTTTAATTTTTGAGCCATTCTAAGTGATATGACTATAAAAATAATTTTACAGAGTCACATTTCAGTTTTTGATTTTATAGGATTTTTTCTGGAATTTTCTGATTTTTTCTAGATTTTTTTCTGAATTAATTTAAGCGTAAAATCAATTAATAATCATAACAGGTCTGTTTTTGTATTTGGGTTGGGTTAAAAATGAATTAAAACCAATAACAATTAGGCTGAACAGTAATTGAGCTTCTGAAATTGGGCTTTGAATGTATTTCTTTTCTTTTCTTTTGTTTCTGTTTTCTAGTTCTGGCCTGGCCCAATGAACTAGGCCCAGATTCATTTTTCATTCTTTCTTTTCTTTTGTTTCTTTTGGGCTGGGCCAATAACGGCCCAGCTCCCCTTTTTCATTTTCTTTTGTTTTTTTCTCCTTAGCCTGGGCCAAAAATTAAGCCCAGATTCATTTTTCTTTGTTTTGGCTTGGCCCAGTGGCAGTCCAGGCCACTGGGACTGGCCAGATTTGGGAGGGGAGTTGCTGCTCTCGGCTTCGGCCGAGAGCAGATTCCAATTTTTTTTTCTTTTTTTTTCTTTGTTTTAGTTTTAAAATTAAAATTCTTAATTTAAGGCATTGTTACATTACCCAATTTATTTTATTTATATTATTAGATAAATTTTCAATTTCATAAAGGTGAGATTTATTTAATATGCAACTTATTTAATCCAATTCCTTTATTTTTTCCCTAAATTTCCTTAAAATTTTCTATAATCTAATTGGGTAATAAATCATTACTTGTTTAGGTTTTTAATTAAACAAGGTGTTACATTAATGATTCATAGAAAATAAATCTACGCATGGCAATTTAAATTTTATGGATATATTTTTTTTCTTTTTCTTTTTTTTATACAATTTATTTTATTTGCATATATATATATATATATATATATATATATATATATATATATATATATATATATATATATATATATATATATATTAGATAAGATTAAAGTTCATTACAAGGAGAAATTCAAGATAAATTATAATTCATTTAATTATTTAAATCTTAGGGAAAATTTACGTTTTATAAGATGATTCTTAGACATGATAGATTATTAGATCTAGTTTAACAACTTAATCTAGATAGGAACAAATAAAATCATAATACTTTAAAATAAAAATCTAACTTCATAAAATTGTTTAAAACTTACTTGGATAGATTTCTCCTTCGTCTGCTCCTCGATCTCCAACTGCTCCCCAACCTCCAAGCGGTTCTTCCGTCACGATCACGATCAGTTCCAGAACGGTGAAGGGATAAGGACGAATGATGGATTAAGGCTTCTTTCTAAAACTATCGCTTTTTTTTTTTTTTTTTTGTAAAGAAACAAGATAAAAGTTACGGTAATATATTAGGATAGAATCTTTTAGGTTAGGATTTTTAGGAATCAGTTGGTTAGGATAAAAATCTAAGTTGTTAAGATAAGAGATCTCTAAAGATCTCTTGAGATCTTTCAGTTAGAATTTGAAATTTGGATTTGGCTTTAACTTTGTTTAAATAATTTAGATTTCAAATTTAATCACACGCCAATGTGGTATCATGGTTTAGGCATTAGGATTTGATACAAGGGAACATGAGTTCGAAACTCGAAATTAACAATATAAGCTCGTAATTATATTTTATTATTTTTATTACTATATTTTGTTTAACCCATTTATTTATTTATTTATTTTATTTTACTTTATTTTTGGATATGAGTAAATGAGTTATGGTTTATTAAATAATTGGATTATGGGTTGGACAAGAAGATCATTTAGGAATAATACCAACAGTAACATAATAATAATAATAATGCTAATCATAAGGTATAAAATATAATACATATATATACTAATATAAATATAAATTAAAACATATACACTTAATATGTATGCACATATATTTATACACCTGTATAAAATAAATTAATCAATAATAATAACTAATTCTACATAAAATTAATAAGAGTAGAATTACAGTATTATTAGTTAGGGGATATTACACTCTACCCACCTTATTAAAAATTTCGTAGGGAATGATAAAAGAATCCAAATCCAGATGGAAACAAAAAAACTTCCACAATGCCTCGCTGGGACACCACGATTCCGCTGCGCGTTCTGATCTCTGCTACCAGCTTCAGAATGAAGTAACCGGTTTCAAAAGAAAAGATCAGAAAAGATAGAATCAAAAGAAGGATAGAAATCAAGATGAAATTCAGATCACTCTAAAAGAAGAGGTGTGATCAGAGAGATCGAAAGGTTAAAGAGATAGATTTTCAAAGAGAGAACAGTCAAATTCCAAGTGGAGGTCAATACCATTGCGTGAATCCTATATGTATATTTGCAGTGTAATTATAACTCGTTCAAGTTACCGGTAAGAATCAAGTTCGTTTTATGTCAAAACCTGGCTCTGATACCAAGAAAACCCTGTCACGCCCCGCTTCCTAAAATACGCGAAAACGGAGTCGCGACGAGAGTCGGCGACGTATATACGCGAGGAAAATACCTCACGTATACACGCTAAGCCTAAATTAACCTGAACAAGCTATAAATCTAAATCATAATAATCAATGATCACTGCAATAATACATATAAAGTCTAACACAATGATAGCATATGAGTAAGAATAAGGAATGTGACAGGATGCGATAAATGAATAGAAGAGTAGGAATACCGATAATCAAAAGGGAGAAAGTCCAGCTCCTCGGGATGAATATGATCCTCTCCAAATACCTGATCAACAATAAATAGCCCTGAATCTGGATATGCAGATCCAGGGAGTCAGAACTCCTAGTGAATGTATAAGAGAAAAAGGAAAAGACATGCGAATATAAATATGAGCAAACTAGGAAACACATATGCTGGAATAAAACAGAAGTAACATATGAAATATGGATAGAAAATAATAAAGCCAATCAATACAACATCAGAAGTCCAATCGGGTGTCAGGTGTACAGTCAGTTCGTTGGTATTATTAGATGTTTACAATCAATCAGTATATCAAGTTCAGTCTACAATGTCAATGTGAGATTTCAGTTTGTTATTTATTATGTCAGCGAACATCAATTGCCACCTGTAATAGACACATCCCATACTACGCCTATTACACGTGTCAATCAGGGTCCTAAGTTTATTGAAATTAATAGAAGAGACTTTGTCCATGCTTTAGGTGGGTCCCTACATACCCGGGACCACGGCCCAGATGCCTGGCGCTGAACCAGGCCCTACCGTCAGGTAGTCAGTAACAATAACAGTACTCACAGTATCACTATGGAAGAGTAAACTCACAGTAACACTGTGGAACAGTAAACAGATGGGATGTCAGTCATCCCCCGGAACCCTGCAGTGGAACCGTAAGTCGGCTGCGCAACCTGTATCCTAGGTCCACCCAAAATACAGACGCTGTCTCCTCCATCAATTTCCCAATCCCGGTGTAAGTTGTTCAATTACTTTATTATTTAATTCAGTTAATTCAGTCAATATCAATATTACCTAGAATACTGAGACATGCGGTGACTGTAACAGTAACAGTACAGTAACAGTAATTGTATACACGTGAACAGTAATAAGAACAATGAACAGTAACAGTAATCGTGTATACAATGAAAGCTGTACCGAGCGTTACAGTTTAATGATACTTTCCCAGTAACTTTTAGTAACATGAACAGTATGTTTATCAGGTAGATGTCTTGTATACTCAGTGGAGTACTTAAGTGTATCATAATGTCTAGGATCAAGAATATTATGCAAAATTTATTAAAAGAGATAAAACATTCACGAGTCAATTTATTTTGTATTTTATACATGTAGACATGGACTAGTAACTAACAGGCATGAAATGTAATTGAGTTTGAACAATTATTTAAATGTAAAATAATATTCATTGAAATAGATGGGATAAAACAATTACATAAAATAAAACTGAAATATTGAAATGAGTAAACAAAGAACACTCACCTGAGATCGTCACGGGTCCGAATATAGAAGTGGCACATCAACTTGTTAATCTACATTCAATTTAAATAATATTTATAAGAAATATTTTAATTTTTGAGCCATTCTAAGTGATATGACTATAAAAATAATTTTACAGAGTCACATTTCAGTTTTAATTTTATAGGAATTTTCTGAAATTTTTTGATTTTTTCTAGATTTTTTCTGAATTAATTTAAGCGTAAAATCAATTAATAATCATAACGGGTCTGTTTTTGTATTTGGGTTGGGTTAAAAATGAATTAAAACCAATAACAATTGGGCTGAACTGTAACTGGGCTTCTGAAATTGGGCTCTGAATGTTTTTCTTTTCTTTTCTTTTGTTTCTGTTTTCTAGTTCTGGCCTGGCCCAATGAACCAGGCCCAGATTCATTTTTCATTCTTTCTTTTCTTTTGTTTCTTTTGGGCTGGGCCAATAACAGCCCAGCTCCCATTTTTCATTTTCTTTTGTTTTTTTCTCCTGAGCCTGGGCCAAAAATTAAGCCCAGATTCATTTTTCTTTGTTTTGGCTTGGCCCAGTGGCAGTCCAGGCCACTGGGCCTGGCCAGATTTGGGAGGGGAGTTGCTGCTCTCGGCTTCGGCCGAGAGCAGATTCCAATTTTTTTTTCTTTTTTTTTCTTTGTTTTAGTTTTAAAATTAAAATTCTTAATTTAAGGCATTGTTACATTACCCAATTTATTTTATTTATATTATTAGATAAATTTTCAATTTCATAAAAGGTGAGATTTATTTAATATGCAACTTATTTAATCCAATTCCTTTATTTTTCCCCCTAAATTTCCTTAAAATTTTCTATAATCTAATTGGGTAATAAATCATTACTTGTTTAGGTTTTTAATTAAACAAGGTGTTACATTAATGATTCCTAGAAAATAAATCTACGCATGGCAATTTAAATTTTATGGATATATTTTTTTCTTTTTCTTTTTTTATACAATTTATTTTATTTGCATATATATATATATATATATATATATATATATATATATATATATATATATATTAGATAAGATTAAAGTTCATTACAAGGAGAAATTCAAGCATGACATATCATAAATTATAATTCATTTAATTATTTAAATCTTAGGGAAATTTACGTTTTATAAGATGATTCTTAGACATGATAGATTATTAGATCTAGTTTAACAACTTAATCTAGATAGGAACAAATAAAATCATAATACTTTAAAATAAAAATCTAACTTCATAAAATTGTTTAAAACCTACTTGGATAGATTTCTCCTTCGTCTGCTCCTCGATCTCCAACTGCTCCCCAACCTCCAAGCGGTTCTTCCTCACGATCACGATCAGTTCCAGAACGGTGAAGGGATAAGGAGGAATGATGGATTAAGGCTTCTTTCTAAAACTATCGCTCTTTTTTTTTTGTTTTTAAAGAAACAAGATAAAAGTTACCGTAATATATTAGGATAGAATCTTTTAGGTTAGGATTTTTAGGAATCAGTTGGTTAGGATAAAAATCTAAGTTGTTAAGATAAGAGATCTCTAAAGATCTCTTGAGATCTTTCAGTTAGAATTTGAAATTTGGATTTGGCTTTAACTTTGTTTAAATAATTTAGATTTCAAATTTAATCACACGCCAATGTGGCATCATGGTTTAGGTATTAGTATTTTATACAAGGGAACATGAGTTCGAAACTTGAAATTAACAATTTAAGCTCGTAATTATATTTTATTATTTTTATTACTATATTTTGTTTAACCCATTTATTTATTTATTTATTTATTACTTTACTTTATTTTTGGATATGAGTAAATGGGTTATGGTTTATTAAATAATTGGATTATGGGTTGGACAAGAAGATCATTTAGGAATAATACCAACAGTAACATAATAATAATAATAATGCTAATCATAAGGTATAAAATATAATACATATATATACTAACATAAATATAAATCAAAACATATACACTTAATATGTATGCACATATATTTATACACCTGTATAATATAAATTAATCAATAATAATAACTAATTCTACATAAAATTAATAAGAGTAGAAATATATTATTATTAGTTAGGGGATATTACAAAAAATGTGTATAATAACTGAAAAAATTGTCATTAATATATATTGCGACCTTAAGTCGCAGTTCTTACAATTTAGTGTGTAAAAAGAACTAATTGAAAATCAAACGTCTGAACTATAATAAATAAGACTATGACTAAGATCGCAGTTGTAAAGATAGCTTTGACTACTGAAAAAATTGTTTTAATACATATATGACCATAGTCGCAGTTCTTACAATTTAGTGTATTAACTTAAATAACTGCGACTGCAATCGCAGTTAACAAAACTGTGAAATTGTTACTGAAAAAAGACTTTGATTAAAGTGATTATTGTTCTGTAAAATGAAATCTAGGTCACAGTTTCCATCTACGTTACACAAATTTTTTACATATAAGAAATTGCGGAAAAAAAATAACAAAAAGGATAAAATAAAAACCTCTTAATCAGCATCCAAAGATCTCACCCTTCAAGATTTTCAATATTCTGTGAGGAAGTTGAACCAGATGATATATGGTTCATATTTAGATCGGGAGATAGAGATCAGGGACGACGACGATCTGAATTGGCAGGAGAAGTGTTCTGCTCCGCCGTCGACATTAAAATAGAAAAGAGATTTAGGTCTGCAAAGTAAAAAAAGAAAAAAAAAACCTGATCTGGATACCGCTATTTTAGAGAAAAACTTTATGGCAGGAAAAGGAAAACCTAAATCTGATAATGAGCGAAAAACGAACTAGGGAAAAAAATAATAAATAATAGCGGGACAAGTACCTTTTACCGCGGGGCATTTAGTAATTTCACTTATTCCAATAGGCGGGCCACAACTTATTGGTGGAGCAAATAATGTGCCACGTCACCGCAGGCTGAGAGGGACTTTCAGCTGTCGGCTGATATACATATTTCTGTGTATATATATATGGGGTTACTGTACCTCAGCTGACAGATGAGAGAGTTTCTCAGCGACGGTGACGTGGCCGAATATATGCCACATATCGGCGCAGAGTGTAGGCGTCAAAAAATCAAAAAAATTCCCGCGTAAAGAATCGTTAATCAAATTGACCAAAATACCCATTTTTTACTTCTAAACTAGCAAAAACTCATCCACAGCAAAATTTTACCTAAAATATTTGTAATTTATAGAGAATTTTCTGTTGAATATATCTACAATTATAAAATCCTAATTCTACTCATCGAAATTATAATGGAAAAAAATTAGATCAAATATTGAGAAATAAACAGCAGCAGTGAAAAGTAAAAAACATGCGTGAAACATAAAAAAAACTGTTATTTTTTATATAATTTTTTATTATTTAATTTTGTGTTATTTTCAATTCATATAGGTTTAATAAAAGAAACTGGAATGAATAGAAAAATGAAATTTAATGTGGGGTAGCCGTATATTGTTTTTTCTATTACAAATGTACAGTGTAAAAAAATAATGAAATACAATGGTTAATTATTTGCAGATATTTTATAAATCAAATATTCTCGTACTGTCACAATATTTGCATATTAGTTGATAATATTTTATGCAATTTTATATGAATTAAGACTATGGTCGGTCAAGGTACTAAAAAATTGCTTTTTCTCAATATATATTATAAATTGGATTCAGGTCGCAGTACACATACATTCAAAACTATATAATAAAAAAATATATAAATTTAATTTTTATATCACGACTGCGACCCTAGTCGCATTCCTTATTCGCTTAAAAATAACAGACGAAACATGCTATCGTTCAGCATTGCGATCACAGTCGCTGTCTTTTTTCGCATGCCTTATGTAACAGAATTTGATCGTTTTACAAAGTCTGCGATCATAGTCACAGTCATAGTATAAAAAACTTTCGATCACTGCGACCATGGTCGCAGATTTAATATAATATAACTTCAATTTTATCACGACTGCGCCCTAGTCGCATTCCTTATCGCATAGAAATAACAGACGAAACATGCTATCGTTCAGCACTGCGACTACAGTCGTGTCTTTTTTCGCATGCCTTATGTAACAGAATTTTGATCGTTTTATAAAATAGATTAGCCCTGCGATTGTGAGATCAGTCCGCATATAATCACATCTTATAAAATACTATATTAATTACTCTGAATTAATTGAAGTAATTAATATTCTA